>CM050449.1:18190734-18372757 GCA_027563935.2 Costus lasius
TAGAAAAGAAAGATTGATTACCTAAAAAGCCATAAGTCACTCTTTATTTTGTATTTTCTCGAATTCTTTTTCTACCCACCATTCTCTGTTCACCATTAGGCTATACATGAAAAGAACTCGATTTCATAATTTTTTTTTCCCAAGAAACATGAATGGTGAAAAATTGTAAGCCGGAATTTTTCTTCTATCAATTCTTATTAATCTAATTAGTTTTTTTTTAAAATCTTTTAACTGCAGGTCTTGAGTTGAGTGATATATATAACCCCTTAGGTCCTCATTATATATCCCTGAACTCATGACTCTAAGGCTGTATTTTTTTTTGCCAGAAAATTAAAAGAAAAAAAATAAAAAGTACATTGAATCTAGTAGTATTTTACGTCTAGATTCAATGTGTTTCTTATTTTTTTTCTTCTAATTTTTTATTCAAGAAAACACACTATAAAATTTCAAGGTGCTTTTATAATAATTTTTACATTTTGTAAAAGATAGAAAGTGTTGACTTGAAACTAAATGACATACCTAATTATTTCTAATAGTTTAACAATAAGATTTATTATTTAAAGGATATTATAATAGATTAAGAAGAACCAAATTTCCAAATTTTAACTTTCACTCTAGAAAAGGTCAACTTGGCTATATCAATGTAAAATATGATGAATCTAACAAGATTGAAATTTGTGCTTGCAACTAAAAATTATACAATCAAATAAGGTAGAATTGTTGGATGAGTTTCCCTCCTATATGGAGGATGGCTCAGATTATGCCCACATGGAAGATGGCTCTATCATAGATAAAGTTGGCAGATTATCATGGATATAGCTGCAACTATCGTGGATACACTGCAGAAGATCATGGACACACTGTAGAAGATCGTGGATATGTTGTAGAAGATTGTGGACACACTGCAGAAGATCGTGAATATGCTGCAGAAGATCGTGGACACACTATAGAAGATCGTGAATATGCTGCAGAAGATCGTGGACACACTGCAGAAGATCGTGGATACACTGCAGACATCGTGGATACACTGCAGACATTGTGGACACACTACAGACATCGTGGATATGCTGCAGATATGGTGGATACAGACTGCAGACATCATGGACAGACTGCATCTATGGTAGATATGCTGCAGATTATGGTGGACACAGCTGCAGCTATCATGGATAGGCTGCTGCTATGGTGGATATGCTGCAGATTATCGTGGACACACTGCAGCTATGGTGGATACACTCTATGGTGGATGCACAGTACTTATCGTAGATACGTTAGTGTATGTTTGACACGTATTGTTGTCATTAGTCTTTATTAGGTGTACGGGTGCATGCTGCTGTAGAGGCATGAGAGCAGACGTGAAAAAAAGAAAGAGAAGAAGCTTCGGCGACAAGTTGTGAACTTAGGGCAGTCCGTGTGAATAGGCCGCCGACAAGAAGTTCATCGTTGGATCGGGTTGAAATTTTAGGAGAAGGTTCGGGCCTCAGTGCTCTTCAATCTGAACGGTTGGATCGTCGAACTGAGGTCTTTAGTTCTCGCAGTCAGCCCAGAACCGAGATTGTTTTACTTGGTGAAATCTCCACGCTCCTTCTTTTGTATCTGTTACCAACTCTATGTTGATGTTTGTCCGAGATTCAAGTTATACTTAATGATGTGGTTATTCTCCTAGATGATCTAGAAAGAGTTGTAATCCCATTAAATTGATTTAGTGAAAGGTTTGAGCGGACTTAAGTCCCGTGGTTTTTCCTCCTCAAGTTGAGGAGATTTTCCACATAAAATCTTGGTGTCTCTTGTCTGGTATTTTTATTCCGCTGCTATTTCTGAATTTATTGCTGGTATTTCATTAGGTATTAAATCTAGCAACAAAGATTTTTTAATTAATAAGTAACCACTTCTTGAGGACATATCATTTACCACCTCATTAGAGTCCATAAGCTTATAGAGTAATGATGTGTTATATCGTCTTGTTGCAATCGTATAAATAGGAGTCAAAATCTTCATATTTAAATGAATATAGTCTAACTTAATCATTAGAGAAGCAATGCTTAAAACACTTTGAAAATCCTTCAAATATAAAGAAGTTTGAATGAAGGGGTGATAAAGAAAAGACCATTCAAGAAAAGCTGATGTTATTTAAGTCGTATGATAAAGCATAGTAAGCCGACACAATTCAAATTCGGCAATACGATATAACTTTACTCTATTACATCCTAGTGATTGAGCTATTATAAAATGATACATCCACCATAACTTATAGCTATTTTCATATCATAAAACGTAAAATATTATTCAACTCTAAAATAGTAATTAGAATCATTCATTGATGAAAGCTGATATATAAGAAAGAAATTTGACTTATTGAAGCAAGAACAAGAAGTACTGGTATCCAACGTCTAATCAGTCACTGGCTTATGACATATACAGCTAAAGGTCCAAGCAATCAGTTTACACAAGAGACAAACCTGAGAGTCAGCTTGCATTTTGTTGGCATCTAATGTACCCTTGGCTGAGTTGGCTCTCATGTCAGCCCTATGACTTCTAGGGTTTCTCAAGTTCATTTGAAGAATGCTAGAGGAAAGCAGATGAGGCATACATGTAAAGCTGGATCACAAATCATCCAAAACAAAGCAAATTAAGTCTATACCATGGACTACATTTTCTTTTCCCAATGATTCAGCTCTTTTGGCTCTAAAAAATTTCACTGAACATATATTATGTATGTGTTTCTTGTACAGTATCACTGATGCTTCTGTCAAAGAATGGAGTACATTGAGGTAATGCAAGTCTGGGTTGTCTTGTGAGCATATAGTAGTTTCCAGGAAGCAGTACATGTTCAATAATCTCTCTCTCTCTCTCTCGCCCAAGACTCCTCAAGGCTGCACGTGGTAAGAACTTGTAGGCTACACTACAGGTGAAGGAGAAGAGAGTGCAAAAAGGAATGGAATTGGAATGGAATTATGGAATGCAGCCTAGCTAATTTCCCTATTGCTATAAAGCTTTTCCCTCTGTGTAGAGATCGATGTTGTCGCCTCCCTGCTGTTGTCGTTCCTGTTCTTTTTCTCTCTCTCTGTTCTGAGTTCTCTGCAAACGAATTGAAGGTTCTTTAATGCGGTTTGGTGGAGGAATGCAAAAGTGTACATCAACTTTGCACAATTTAAACTATGTATGTATCCGAGGAGGAGGCTTATTCATTGCTCGCTTTGACTCCTTATTCCCCTGCCCTTCTCTCTTCTTCCCCATCCTCTTCACCCTCCAATTGACAGGCTATGATGATTAAGAGATGTTCTCCGGCTTCTGCAGCTCTGGTTGGGTGCTTAATTCTCGCCATGGCCGGCATGCATTCACGTGCATTCAGTAGAGAGATTGAAGTGAAGCAGAGCCATGCAGAGGAGGCAGAGAGAAGAGCGGCGGTGGAGATGGCTGTGAGTGCTGCTGCCATTGATGGAGCAGTAGGTAGGTGTAGGATGTTGAAGAAGATTGAAGCCTGCGCATCTCTTGTTGGAGCAAAGAACGATAGCTTGGTTGATGATGACAAGCGACTTGTGCCCACGGGCCCAAATCCACTGCACAATCGATGAAGCTAAGAGAAGGAGAAGATGAAGATGAAGAAGAAGGAGAAGAAGAAAAACAAGTGTTATATCTTGCCCTTCTGCTTACTTTTCTTCTTTTTCTCTAGCTACGCTTAATTAACCATGAGAGAGATAGAAGAGTAAAGTTTGATTTTATGGAGGAAATACTACTTGTTTTATTTCTTGTTCTTGTAATTTTTGAGAATGTACATTGTTTTTGAACTTGGCGATCTTTGATTGAAACATATCCACAGGCAGCTCTTTTTCAAAATAAAAAAATAAAAAAAGAATTCAGGTAGTTTATTCTGATATGTAAGAAATGGAGCTACTCAATTCCTCTGTTTTTTTTTTTTTTGAATTTGTCATTTCTGTAATGTTCAAGGTAGCTAAAGATGGAAAGCTTCCAACTTGTAGCTTCTTGTGAGGTCTATTTAATCAACTTTCATTTTGGAAGGCTGCAAGCAGGCGTGACCGCGTGAGCAGACCAAAATGGCTGCAGGTGCTGGCAACTGAATGAAGTTCGTTTCAAACCAAGGTGAAATGAATTCCCATTAATGGAAGGTATATGAATTATGGCATTATCATTGGTAATTTCCTTTTTTTTTCTCTATTTCTTTCTTCCCTTGTTCTTGAGTGATGAGACCAAACCCACTCCTTTATTATTATTATTATTTTTTAACTATTGTAGGAAGAATCAATAACTCTCTGGCAACATAGTATGTCACATTCCATTAGTAACACATACTAGATTGCACTCATTGAAACTTTCTATCAATATGTTCACTTTTATAAGCGGATAATGAACATTAACTTGAGAACAAATATATAATTCAACTTACTTAAATTTTGGTCACTGTGATGAATTTCTGGATTAACTATGCTTCAAAGAGGTGCTAAGCCTATTGCATAACCCCGTGCATGCATCCAATCCATGCACTCCAAAAAGGCTCATTGGAACCTGGTTTTATGGGGAATAGTGCACATTAAGTCAGCATAAATACTAAAGTTAAGGGAAGAAGGCATTGTTATTAATTGCTAAGCTTACTTTTCCTCTACCTTTCCTTGTGCCGTACCAATCTCAGCCTTTAACAGAGAGAGAAATGAATGACTAGAGGCGGAGAAGAAGGGCTCTCGGCATCTGTGCCAACATGTGAAATGGTATAGAAGATAGTTATTTAGACTGACATGACATCCATTCTAGTGAAGAAAATAACTAAATGATTTCACCATGATTGTATGATGATGATCATGTGTGCGCTTGGCTGCAGACAATCGGTTCTCCACTCTCCACATCTTCTCTGTTCACCAAACAGTCGATTTGATGTTTAGCTACAATCCATCAGTTGCTGCAGTGCCTCTCGGTAACCATTTGATTAGATTGGAACAAAGCTTTCCGTTGACCACCCAAATAAAGAAACTGCTAAATCAACAGCAATGACTGTAGCAAGAGAGAAACAGAGATAGATTGAATATGTAAGAAAATAACAGACCTCATTCATACAGTTGATCCATCGTAAAAAAGTCAGAAAATTCACATGACATATCAATTGAATGAGTCTTTCATTCATGTAGGCTTTGTAGTGACAACCTGAATTATATCTTTAACCAGTCAAGTTAGACATGGGACCTTATTGGTCAGAAATGTGTACTTTTGATACTGATTGTCTCTACGTTAGTAAATGATCTCAATTTTGGGAGAGTCTTGGAGTACCATATGGTGGTATGATTTTCACTCTTTAAAGTACCTTGCAGTATTAAGGGACAACATCCCATTCATATACTGCCTCCTGGTTCTTCTATACTTATCTAACATTATGTGAAACATCTTGCGTGCGTCTTCATAAACGACAAAACTACAAAAATTGGACTTGGTCTGAATGAATTCTTCCCTCATTTCCTGGTTCTCTGCGCTATACAATTCAAGTTCATGCTTCACTCTTGAAGGGTTATCATAATCTATTTTTTCATTTTCATCTCCATGCTGAGGCAAATTTTGGAGCCACCTCATCCATTGGAAAGTATCATCATTCCCTTCGTGAAAAGCTGCTAAAGCAGCCATAAAATTAGAACTAGAGCTGATTACATCCACAATTTTCCAAAACGTTGACTTTTGGTTTGAACTAAGGGTGCAAGCATGATGCTCCTCAGTAGCATATGATGAACAGCACTTTGCAGCAACCAGACAAGCTCTCCTGAAGATAGGATTAGCGTCAGCAATTAACCTTATTGCAACATGCAACAGAAGCACAGAAAAAACTTTTGGTCTGGTTTTTGAACAAGTTGTGTAGTCTGATAATTCTTTCTCCTTCAAATGCCAACAGTGAAGGGCAACATGAGCAAAACCTTCCCACCTGGAGCATTAGCCGAACGTGGTCAAATACTTTAGACTGAGAATGACAGTAAAAGCAGAAGATTGGTCAATTTGACATACAGTATCCTACTAAAAGTCCTAATGAATATGGAATCCAGCATAAGCAGATTGTGGGCGATGTTTGCATTTGAAATTTGCAGAATGAATACATCAATAGTCATTGGTAAGAGATAAACTAGTAGATGGCTCCATATATTAAGACAGTTTATCTGAAGGGTACTTCTTGTAAAATCACTCGTTAGCGTTATTGCCATATATTTAGTCCCGTACTAATTATTTCTCTAACTCTTATGCAAGTGATACAGCCCGCATCATTTGTGTCCAACTTGATATCAGAACAAGTTCCTCCAAACCCTAGCTCCCCTCTCCTATTCTCTTCACAGCCCTGCCAAAACCTTCCCACTAATGCAGCAAAAATCTTATACAAGGAATCTTCAAAAGAGATCATATTATAGGTTCTTTATCCACATACAATCATATTAAATATTTCCCTAGCTCATATGGAAGTGATAGACTGACTTTACCTCACGGTAATAATACAACCCACTTGTTCTAACTTGATAACAAACCAAGTTCCACCAAACCCTAACCCCTCCCCCTCCTATCCTTTATATAACACTATCAAAACCTCTCAACGTCGTGGTAAAAATAGTATAAAGGGACCCATCATAAGGGATCACATAAAAGGTTCCTTCATCCATATAACATTTTCACAAATCTCAAAGTGCACACAAATTACCACATGTTTGGTAGTATATGTCACTTACATTTAGGGCATATGAGTATACAAATTGATAAAATATGACTATATGATTAGCAGTAAATAAATATACATATTGGCGGTATATGAATATACAGATTAGTAGCAAATGACTACGGGCCAGTTTGGGGCTGATTGTGCTTCTAGCTTTTGCTGGTTGGAGAATTGCTGGTTGGAAGGTAGCTGGCTAAGAGAAGCAGAAGCTGTTTGAGAAATTATTGATGCTGGTTAGCAAAATAAAAATAATATTCTATTATATTAAGTAAAAATCTGTAATAAATTTAAAACTATTATGAACCATTTTGATCTTAGTTTAAGATTTCTAAATAAAAATACTGCCCAAGAATTTTTCTTCATTTTATTTAATAAAAAAATAAAAAATATCCTTAGTTAGAATAGTATGACAGATTTTTTTTATGCATTTATTAAATAAGATAGAAGATAAAAATAACAAAGTATTTTTTTTTCATTTTGAAATGAACAAAATTGAACCTATATAATTTTAACACAACAAAAATAATATTTTTTTAATAAAAGTATGCAAATATAAATAAATACACATGAATCTATGTAAAATAAATCAATAATATTTAATTCAGTTTAAAATATTCTTGTTAAGATTTTGATATTTTACATATATAACAATACTATATAGTAAATTTTTAAATCTACACAGTAAATTCAATTAATTAATATTTGATTAAATTTTGTTTCATACTTATCAAATGCTTAGGTGAATGTGAGCATACTTTAATGCTATTAATTAATTGAGAGAGCAGCGAATTCGAGTCTCAAGTAACTTAAATAATGAAATCAAAGCTCAAAGTCAAACTGACATTTAGCTATTAACTTGGCAAAATCGTGAATTGCCGCTGAATAGTGATTCTGGATTCTGATTCCGCGAGAAGCAAGTAAATTGCTGCTGGTAGCGGGCAGCTGATTTTCAAAGGTTGCGGCCCGTAAATCAATCCCAAACAACTCTTTTAATGCTATTTCTGCTGACCGCACCCGCAAAAACAGGCGGCCAGCAGCTCCAAACGACGCCTATATAGATTTGACTATATGCTACGATTATATATAGTCATATGACACTGTTACTAACTATATGTGTACCTTAATATTCATATATGCTGAAACCTCAAAATGAGTACAGATAGAGGACTCTTCATAACATCCCTTATGAAGGGTCCCTTTATAGGATTTTAACTCAGTGGTTCACCTTCCGACAGCAGCTCTCCCTCCCTTATAACCCTTTAACCCACTCCATCAGCAGCCTTAGCCCCTATTGATGTTGCTTCTAGTAACTACAGCCCTTGTTGTGGCCAACACTTGAGCCCCTTCTTTCTCCCCTCGGTTGACCTAAACCACCAACTCCTCACTCTTTCTTCTTGTTGTTTTCTTGTGACTCTCTTTGGTCCATGCAAGCCTTTCTTTGAACCATAGGATCCTTGCCTTATCTCTCTTATGGTTAGGATGGATCTCTTTAGTTTTCAATATGATTTGAAGTCCACTCCTCAATATAGCCGCTAAATTCATGGTACCAATTACACCTTGTAGGCATAAGCAATTTGATTCCTCACAGGTTTGCATGACAAACACCAAAACCTCAACTGTCCTCCACCAAATGCCTTGGATATAAAGTTTGTTACATAGTAGGACTCTGACTATACAGCCCTCGCATGGCTTCTTAAACCATAAAGCCTCTCATCTAGAGTGATGTTATATTCTCTCCACCATCAAATAGATCAAGAACACTCTCCGGAAAACATACTCTCTCGACAAGAATATTATTAGAGTTTGCACACTCAATGAAGAACTATTCAACATGAATCAAGTCAATCATCCTTTTGCTGAGTATCATTTGTGCTCAAGCCAAGTGGGGTAAACTTTGTGCCTGATGCCCTATCATCCTCTGGTAACATTACAAATCTTCTCAAGCAGCATAAGTCTTCCTTCTGGCCAATTTCTATTCTAGGCTAGATAATGATTACAATACAGCACATACCCAACTTTCAGGGAATGTTACTTGTTTCTGATTTGGAGAATATTCTTCCCCAGTTTCATCTTGGTGATGCATTTGCACATTCAGCTACGTCATTTTGGACCTTATGGTAGATGTCCCTCTTATAGTCATGCCATGATTGTCTCTACAACAACTACCCAACACTCAATGTGGTCAGTTCAATCATCCGATTGAATATAGTGTGGACAAACTAGCTTGTCCCACTACCCAGATTGCTAGTAAGAAACTTATGAAGCCATCTCCAAGGACCACCACTCAAGCAAACTATGAGTGACTTCTACACTCTATTTAAGTGGCATCCCACATAAAATGAAATGATAAATTTGATCTCAGATGAGCACATGAATGAAGTTTTACCTAAAACCATTAGACTTAGGTTTAACCATTTTGGATTATGTTGCATCTGAGTCTACAAATTATTAGGTCAGTTCACCAATTGAGCTCAGTCAGAATACACACTACCCAATGGATGGACTTAACCTCCCAAGGTGGATGTATCAACTTCTAAAAGGAATATTCCTTTGTCACATGAAACTACAATAGCTTGTACACAGATGTATCCCTAGAGTGTCCGAGTACATTAAACAGAAATCTTCAATCAACAATAGTACCTTTCCAACTTTCAAATTGCGTAACTTCTTGGTAAATATCTAATATTCCTGTTCTTCATTCTATATGAAATATAACTTTTTATATTTTGTAAGGAGTATCAATTTATAAGTTTCAAAAGATCATTGAATGACCGGTGGTGAGTCCAGCTCCTGCTAGGGCGACGACCGGTGGCGAGTCCAGCTCCCACTAGGGTGACGATCGGTGGTTCCAGCGAAGAGTTTTCGGATCCTCAAAAATAGTTGTAGCTGGGCCTCTTGTGACATCAGTCTGGTTCTTGGTGCTCTTCCTTCCATTCTCCTCGGTGTTGGCTTGGGGGCCTTCCGGCTTCCCCATTGTCCTGTGGCTGCTGCGATGACGCCAGAGCTAAGTAGGAAGGTTGGTCAAGGTTTGGCTCCCCAGCTCCGTCCCTCTTTGGTTGGGCCAAGGATGCAAAGTGGTGTTGGTCCGTCTAAGCCCAGAGCATGGTCTTCTTTGTTTAAAGCACCGTCTTCATGCCCTGTAAATTGCGCCCTGTCTCACTCGGAGGTGACTCCGGTTGGTGATAGTTTGTCTATTTGCGCTGCAGCACATGAAGTCGAGGAGAATGTGGCATTCTAGAAGAATTCTCTAGTGGGCCATTTTATTGGATCGCGACCGCGCTACAGCACATGAAGTCGAGGAGAATGTGGCATTCTAGAAGAATTCTCTAGAGGGCCATTTTATTGGATCACGACCTGCATTTTTGGCAGTTAAGCAGAAGTTGACTAAGCTATGGAATGTCAGTGGAGCTATTGAGTTCTTTTCTCTTCCTTCTGACTTTCTCTTATTTAGATTTGAACAAGAAAAAGACAAGGTTTTCGTGCTTCAAAGTGGGCCTTGGTTTGTTTTCAGGCGCCCCTTGATCCAAAAAGACTAGGCCGGTACCTACGTTTTGTACCGGTCCGGCGAGGGACCGGCACTGGACCAACCTTCGGAGCACGGTCCAGCGATGGCGGTGGCAAGGCGACAGCGGGCGGCCACGGGCGGAGCAGGGGCGACAGCGGAGTGAGAGTGAAGCTTCCGCTGGCACCGGAAGCTTCATTCGAAGCGTTCGCCGCCGGCGGAAGCTTCGTTCCGCCGCCGCCACTCTCCCTAAACCCTAAACTCGCTTTCGCTGTCGGTTCTTGCTCGGTACGCTAGTACCATACTAGTCCGGTGGCTCGCCAGACCGGCTTTGTAAACCTTGTCTGGCAGTGTCAATGGTTAATGTTGATTTTGCTACACTACCAGTGTGAGTTCGAATCCATAATTTGCCATTGCAGTGGTGGTCCACCAGGCATTATCGGTCAGTGATGTTGGGAAGCCTCTATATGTAGACCAAGCAACTGCTTCTAAGAATCATATAGGATTTGCTCGGGTTTGCATTGAAGTTAGGGCCTCGAACAAGCTCCTCAAACATTTTTCTGTTTCTATTAATGGGGACTCACCAGTGCCTATTGAGTTTGAGTATGAATGGATCTCTCCCATATGCTCTAGTTGCCAAGTTTTTGGCCATGATAGTAGTAAGTGCCCTGACATTAAGAAGGGCACAACCGCACATTGGGTTCCTAAGGTGCCCTCACAACCTGGAACTATATCCTCTCAGCTTTTGGCCCACAGAATAGTATTGCTCCATTGTTGGTCGAGAACCCAACTATTATTACTCTAAGACATGCTGAGGCTACTGGAAAGGGACCAACGCCCGGGCTTATACAGAATGAAGATCAAATGGAGGCATCCAGCCTAGGGCCTACTGGGGTGAATAGTCTGGATACAACTTTGGGTTGCTCTGGGCTAACCACTCGACAGGGTCCCTTGGATGAGGTTACAACGCTTGATTCGGAACCATTTAGAGGGGCTATGTCGAAGTCAATGAGGAAAAAACTCAGAAAGGTGGAGAAAAAGAAAGGCAAGGTGATATTGTTGGATAGGGTTGGCTTAGAATCTGACTATGCACTTATCTTAGCAAAGGATCATAAGAGCATAGATCCTACTCACTCGGGGTTGCTATGAATCCAATACCAAATCCGATCCTATGCTGGAATGTCAGAGGTTTTAATACTAAAAGAAAACATCATATCCTCTTGTCTTTCCTAAAGCAATATCAAGTTAAAATGATATGTCTCTTAGAAACCAGAGTTAAAGAATTCTCTTCCAGCAATATTATCCACTCAGTATTTCCTAGTTGGGGATCCTTTTGTAATTGCTCAGTAAGCTCTGGGGGTCGTATTTGGTGGCTCTGGGATACCTCTCAATTCCGGGTTTCAGTGAGGGAATCCAAAGCTCAAGTAATCCATGGATCTATATATTCTGTGGATAGATCCCTCTTATATTATATGCCCATTGTGTACGACCTGTACTCTGAAACAGATCGCGGAGAATATGGAACCACCTTGCAAGCTTTCACGATGGCACGCCAACATTGGTGGTTGGCGATTTTAATATGATATTCTACTATAATGAAAAACTAGGTGGCCTACCATTGAAGATCTCAAAAATGCAGTATAATCAAGAGATCTCCTCATCCTTAGACCTAAGAGATATCAAGGGTAGAGATGCGTTATGTACTTGGTCAAACTCCCAACAGGGGTCGGGCCGCATATGGAGCAAATTAGATAGGATTATGACAAATAGGCCTTGGACTGATGAGTCCCCAATGCTGAAGTATTCTTTATTCCTCCTAATTTGTCGGATCATTCCCTGATTCTATTTGGAATCGACAAGAGGCCGAAAGGAAACAAATTTTAATTTTTTAACTATTGGGCTACTAACGCCGAGATGCACAGGATAGTGGCACATGTATGGGCATCTAATGATATTTGTGGATCGCTAATGTATATCCTTGTACAAAAGCTTACGCGGACTAAAGAAACATTGAAGAAATGGGCCAAAGAAGAGCTCAAAATTCTAGACTATTATCCAGCTATCAAGAGCTTCAGGTAGTGCAAGAGAAATTACAAGATTTTCCCTCTAATGAACTCCTCCATGACAAGGAGAGGGAAATTAGAGAAAATATTGGAAGTATGAGGAATCGGCACTTAAACAGAAGTCTAGGGACCAACATGTCTCACTGGGGGATTCTAACTCTTCATATTTTTTATAGCCTAATGAAAAATAGACAGTATAAGAACTCTATTAACTTGATTCATAATTCGCAGGGCACCATTGTGTATGGAGAGGATGTCTATATGGAAGCTATCACGTTTTATGAGGCTCTCTTAGAGCCTAAGATTCCAGAATGTAATTTGCAGGAAATCAAAGTTGATCAGACTCTTTCTAGTTCATCTTTTAATATTCTCAACGCTCCTATATCAGCTTCAGAATTTGAGAAAGTTGTGTTATCTGCGAATGAGTCTAAGGCACCAATTGAGAAATTGTGGACTTTTTCAAAAATGGCCACATGCTTAACCAAGTAAACATTACCTCTCTATTTCTTATTCCAAAGGTGCCAAACCCTACGTCGTTTGCTGATTTTAGGCCCATCTCGGTTTGCAAATTAATCTACATATTTATTGCCAAAGTACTTGCAAATCGAATTAAAAGAGTTATTCCGGAGATTGTTGGAGATAACCAACAAGCTTTTATCAAAGGTCGATCTAGTCATGAAAACATCATGCTTTGTTACGAGCTTACCCATTTGTATCACATCCAATGTGGAGACCCAAATATGGCTATTAAAATTGATATCCACAAGGCCTATGACTCGGTCCGATGGGATTTTGTATACTCTATCTTGAACTCATATAATTTCCCTTGAACTCATATAATTTCCCTCAGTGGTTTTCAAACAGGACCATGTCATGTATCCGCTCACCTACATTTACAATTAACATTAATGGGTGTGATACAGGCTTCTCTAGAGGTACGAGGGGCTAAGACAAGACTGCCCAATGGCTCCTTATTTGTTTACCTTAGTAATGCAACGCTTATTAGACCTCCTAAGACAGGAAATGGGCAATGGGAATATGGACCCTCACCGTAGATGCAAAAATCCATTGATAACTAACCTCGTTTTTGCTGATGACGTGATTATATTTGGAAAAGCTAATGAAAGGAATGCTCGGAAGATTGATAGTACCCTCAACCAGTTTGCGGAGGAGACCGGCCTTTATACAAATAAATCTAAATCCAACATTATTTTCTCTCTCTACCATCATGATATTTAGGATACTATCTGTGATATCCTTGGTCTTTCTAGAGGCTTTTTACCAATAAAATACCTTGGAATCCCTATTACTAGTAGAAAACCCACATATAGCGATTGCCTACCTTTATTGGAAAAAATCTCGAAGAACTTGACACATTGGAAGAGTAGGAAGCTTTCTTATGCAGGGCGTACTGAATTAATTCAGTCGGTGTGCTATGAGAATATTATGTATTGGTGTAGTGCCTTTCTCTTATCGTCCACAGTTATTTTAAAGATTAATTCTATGCTTTCAGCCTTCTTATGGAATACTGGTCAAAGGAAAGGAATTATAAAAATCTCTTGGGACAATGTTACTAAACCGAAGGTGATGGGAGGACTAGGGCTAAGGAATATTGCTTTCCTGAACAACACTTTTATAGCTAGGCATATTTGGAATCTCGCCAATAAGAACGATTCATTATGGGCTAAGTGGATACATAGTATTTTCCTAAAGAAGAAGTCTATTTGGTCTTTCCCTACTTCTAAACAATGTTCATGGAGCTTTAGAAGTATCCATAATGTGAGGGAGATGTGGAGGAATATGGTTGGATATCGTATTGCTAATGGGAGATCTATCAAGATTTGGTTGGACCCATGGTTTAGCCCAACCTTGTTGGGGGACCAGGTTGAAAATTTTCAATCTGTGTACCCTCCAGGAAGAGATGCGTATCTTAAGGAGATTATCCAAGATGGTAGATGGAAAGTTCCAACCCCTCGCTCTTTAAACTAGCTGAAATGTATAATTCCTTTCATAATATCCTTATTGATCGAACATTGACCGAGGATAAGATTTATTGGAAACCTTCTACGATGGGGAAATTCTCTATCTCATCAGCATACGAAGCTCAGTTTAACACTATCTAGCAGCCTTGGATAGATATTGTTTGGTTTAGAGGCAGAGTTCCAAAATTCTCCTTCATTACCTGCATGATATGTTTAGGACCTTGGATAGATTACTTAATTGGAAGATTGTCTCTGATAACCTATGCCCCTCATGTAAATTAACTGTTGAGTCCATGACACATGTTTTTTTCCAATGCAGAATTATATCTAGAGCTTGGGCTGAAATAAAGGAGACGTGTGGGATTCCTTCCAATACGAGTACATGGCCAGAAGTGTTATCTTCCATTACCAATAGATGGCAATCGACACAATATGATATTATTAAAAAGCTAATACTTACCGGATTTGTCCATGTGGTGTGGAAAGAAAGAAATAATCGTATCTTTAACCAAATTTATACGGGAGAATGGCAGATGATCTATGATCTTATCACTTGTATTAAAGCAAAGGTCGAGTATCTAGTTGCAAATTCTAGATTAGATCATGGATGCTTGGTTGAATAGGATGCACGAAAGATAAGGGCTTCCGGTGATGAGTCTGGTTGCTAGGACCAATGGGACTATGTGTGTACGAAGAATTGGCTTTCTTTATTAGCATGTATTAGAATATTATGCTCTATTGTGTGATTATTGGTTTGTTTTGGTTCATGATCATTTTCTGTACAGGCTCCCTATGTGAAACGTTTAGGGGATATGCTGCTGAAATTTTAGGGAAATCCTGTTAGAGACGTGGTTCTTTGGAACCATGGGTAGTTTGGTGTCTTGTACCTCTAATGATGTAAATTAATTTCCTTTCTATTAATAAATTACTTGCCCTTGGCAAAAAAAAAAGCTTCAAAAGATTATCTATAGAGATTATTATCAAAGGAACGAGTATAGAATATTGTAATACTCAAATTCCTGCACTACATTTCTAATTTCCAAATTCCATAACTTTCTCTATACATGTTCGACAATAAAAATTCTTGTTTCATATGGAATCTACTATCTTGCTTATAATTTCATAGATTTTAGAAGAATAAATATAGATATACTTTAAAAGTAAATTAAGTATAGATACTAAAATCTTCATATTCCTTTAATACACTTTCTATGTACCAAATTCTAGAACTTTTCACATAAAAAGTTAATAAATTTGTTGAATCCATATGAAAGATGACTTCATTCTTCATGGTGTTCAATACGAATATATAATCCATATATCTCACTGTCCTTGAGGAACTTGTTACTCCTTTTGGTATTCATCTTGATTTACAAATAGATCCATCGGTTGCTACAAGGCTCATTTGGTTGCTAAAAACTTCACACAAACCTGTAAGGTTAACTTCTTTAAGACCTCTCTTGTTGTGTGGTTAATATTGTTAAACTTTGTGTCCCATGACATTAACACAACAATAATTTGATAGAAAAAGGTAATGATAGAATATGACTTTAGCCACAGTTAATATTACGACTGCATATTTTCTTCAAGAAATAAGACTTCAGAAAATCTAACAATATAAACAACAGTGTCAAGTCAGTGGCACGAGTTACTTACTCAAAAGGTGGCTCAACTTCAATAGAAAGCGTAAGATGTAAGGAAATGCCAGAAGACATTTTGTCGTGAGGTTCACAGGCAGCAGGCTTTGTATGAGCCTCATGAACATGACCTCTAGGAATATATAAAATATCACCTTTGTTCAGAATCATCTGTAGGCTTCCATCTATTTCATTATCCATGATACATACACTGCTAAGGGGTTCATATAACCTGGGCAAAAGTGATGCAGGAGAAGATGAAATGGTCCAGTGCTTTTGTCCACAGAGTTGCCACACAAATACACAATGATCATCATAGTGGCAAGTCAAACCTTGAGATCCTGGTGGTGTTAGGTACAAGTTTGCCCCAACAGATGGTTGACCAAGCAGAACAGCTAACCCTTCAGAAACGGCAGCAACTTCAGAAAACCGAAACTCCAGTCCACGCAATGCAATTGAAAAACCATTTTGAAATGCTTCTTTACATTTATGAGCATTTTTTCTATCTATAAACAAAGTGCCTGCATTACACTCAAAATGGTGCACTTCTTTCTTCACACACTTCTTGAATGATTCAGATGTCAGTTGTGCTCTCAAAACCCGAATATCTTGTCCATATATGAGAGGAGAACCCAGGGAACTATTCACCTCATCTAGAAAACAATTTATGTCTAGCTCATCTGAAGCGAGAGGGGGGCAGGACACTAATTCCATCAAAATTGGCTCAAGGATATCATCAGTTGATTTAGGATTAAAATGATGCATCAAACAACTAATAATAGCATTATCCTCTTCCAGAATACTTGATGGCCCCTTAAGCCGAAAGGGTGCATTTTCCCAGAATATCAAAATAAATTTCTGAAAATTAGAAATTTCAGTTCCAAATATGCTTGTCCTGATCTTGTCAAAACCACAAGTTGAAAAACTAGTTTGATTCATAGAAAGCTTAAAAATAGTTATAGCAAGATCAAATTCTGTAAAGTGCCGGTATTTTAGCAGATTTCTAGTGAATGATGAGCCTCGAATTTTCTTCCATAATTCCAGTAACAAGGGGAAGCATCTCCTGATCAGCTCTCGTGAAATCCTATCCAAGAATTCTTCAGTAGAACTATTTATGAGAATTACTGCTGCTGAAAGGAATAATTCTTCAAACTTTTCTTCTCTAGGTTGCCTTGTTGAATATCCATTAGTTCCTTTTTTTACACCTTGTCCATCAACCGATATGTCATGAACCTTAATTACCTGATAAAATAAAGATCTACTGCAAGTCAGTTCAGATAACCAAATACATGATAACAAGCAAATGCTGCTAGAATTCCAGACTTGTGCATCAGCATTACAAGATACTTAGTTTATTGGAAAACTATGACGAAGAGATTAAATAACTCCACAAGAAGACATTGATTAAGTTGCTCTTTTTAATGCAGATTGTATTTGTTATGAAACATACGCTTGCACTAATATTCATTCATTTTTCAGTGTCACATTTACCTTTAAAATAAGTTACACACTTATATCTACTTACTTCACAGTGATAAACTTACAGCTCTAATGGAAATTCACTCTCAAATCTCAAGCAATCAAAGTTGTAATTAAAAAAAACTAGGAGCTTTTACTTATATAAAACGAGATACATTAGAGAAAGCACAGTAACAATCCACCGCTAACAGGGAATAGGAATAAGAACCAAATTGGAACTAACAAATCACATTCGTTTCAAGAATTAACGATCTTCTCTCGTTTGTTTAATCCAACATCTTGTTGAGCATTCCGTAGCTCCACATATAACTATTTCAAGATTTTGTTAACTAAAAATCTTTCGTGAATTATTCACATTAATTATTGAGCAAAAAATATTATAACACTCACAATAATCTCTCCACGGCGAAGGCCTTCCGAAGTTGCTCTCCTCCGACCGGAGATATAGAGAGGTCCATAACAGCCTGACACGCTGCCTTTGCCACCCGACGGCTTCTGTTCCCCAAGGCACGAAGTAAAACCGTCACGACTCCTCGGTCCAAAACCAATATCTCGTTAACCTCTAGAGAGTATAGGGCGGCAGTGCCGACCACCTCCGCACCCAAAGCAGCCACAGCCGGCCACCTGATCCATCGACAAGAATTGGAGAAGAATCAATCTTTGGGTGAAAAAAAAAAACAAAACAATATTGATCGTGAAACCGACATGGCTAGATTACCTAGAAGTGAGGAGGAGAGGTAAGAGAGAGATAAGGCTTCCAGGCAGAAGGTACTCGAGGACGGATGTAGAAGAAGAGGAAGACGTTGGGTGATTTCTCCGTTTGAGGAGAGAGAGGCGGGTCTGGAGGAAGCGCCGGAGGATGGGTAGGGCGGTAGGTTTTTGGTGCTCGCCGGCGGAAGCTGCTGCGAGGAGGAGGGGGAAGACTGTGCGCTCGAAGGCAAGGCCATAGATACACGGAGGTTGAGGTCGCCTTCGCTTGCGGCGGCTGCCGTTTTCGCGCATTGCTTTGCTCCTCTCCGTCTCCGCTCTCCTCGGTTAGCGGTGCGGCGGGGGCGCGTTTTCTATGAATTCGCGACTTCCTAAAATTTTCAGCCTTTAGATCTAAGGGATGAAAATCTAAAGGCTGAAAATGGTTAATACTAATTCTAATATTAATATTAAATATTAATGTTAATACTAATGCTAAAACTAATATTAATCCTAATATTAATATTAATACTAATGTTAATACTAAAACTAATACTAATATTAATACTAATGTAAATACTAATGCTAATATTAATTTTAATTTAAATGTTAATACTAATATTAATACTAATGTAATATTAAGGCTAATGCTAATATTAATATTATATTAATATTATTATTTTGGCATAACATTGGGATTCTGCCTAGATCTAACGGTATGGACTAGCGAATACCTAAAATTCTAGGAATTCGCGAGTTCATAAAAAATTTTTCCGTGCGGCGGGTGATTGTTGGGCATAGGGTCGGTTTGGGGCTAATTCTGCTTCTAGCTTTTGCTGGTTGGAGAATAAACAAAAGCTATTTGGGAAATTACGGGGCTGTTTGGCCCCACTGTTAATAATTTTAGGGCCTGTTTGGCCCCGCTTTTAAGCTGATTTTAAGCAGCTTTTAAGCTGAAAGCAGATAAAAATTATTTGGTAATAAAAAGTAGAAGCAGAAAAAAGCAGTAAAAAAACAGAAGTTGAGAAAGCTACAATTTAATACTTTTGCAGCTTCTGCTTTTTTAAAAAAGTAATTTATATGATTTCATTTAAAATTTTAAATATTATTAATTTAAATAATTTAAAATTAAATACTAAAGAAAAATAAAATATATTATTATTTTTAATAATATATTTATTTATTATTTTAAATTTTGATAGTAATTAAAAAGTTATTAACCAAACATCTTATAAATTTTGACAGCACAGTACAGTACAGTGCAGCACAGTTTGGCACAGCTACAAAATTATTGACAGTGGGGCCAAACAAGCCCTTATAGCTGTGCTAAACTGTGTTGTGTTGTACTGTGTTGCACTGTCAAAATTTATAAGATATTTGGTTAATAACTTTTTAATTGCTGTCAAAATTTAAAATAATAAATAAATATATTATTTTAAATTATTTAAAATAATAATAATATATTTTATTTTCTCAACTTCTACTTTTTTACTGCTTTTTTCTGCTTTTGCTTTTCATTACCAAACAGTTTTCTATCTGCTTTAAACTTAAAAGCTGCTTAAAATTAGCTTAAAAACGGGGCCAAACAGGCCCTACATTTGCTGGTCAATAAAATAGAAATGTTATGTGTTATATTAAGTAGAAATTTTTAATATTACTTTACGATTTATATTTTTAAAGCATCTGATTAAATTTTAGGGTATGTACCATGAGTAAATATTTTTCTTATTTAATATATTAGTAACACATTAATATAAAAATAATTCATCTTATTTTTTTTCTAATGCATCCATTTTTGTGATTTATTGTTGAAAAATAATAATAATAAAATCTTTCTATATAATTTTACTCAAATAAAATTTAAATTTAGTAAATACTATTTCTCATTTCCTTCAAATAAAAATAATCCATTTTTTTTCCTAATGTATCCATTTCATTTTTTTCCCTAATGTATCCATAATCCATCGTCAGGGAACTCGGGTTGAAGACGCAGGAGCTGGAATATCGTCAGGGGAACTCGGCGAGCGTAGTTCAGAGGAGGAGGTCAGCGGGAGCTTGGTTCTGGACGCAGAGGAGGAGGCAGCGGAGGCAAGGCGCTGGAGGCGGAGGAGGCGGGCGCTGGAGCTGGACCGAGTGTCAGCGTGAGTTCCACCTCCCCGCCCTCCTGATCCGTGGGACTCGCCTCCCCTGGTTCACATGCGAGGCCGCCTCGGGCGAGAACGTGCTCTCATCCGCCCTCTTCTCTCTGTCTCTAACGGCTGATGCTGCCGACTAGACGAGCGTCGGAAGGAGATGGAGCTAAATAAGGACCGCTGGAGCTAGAGCAAACTTGGAGTCCGAGTTGGAACCGGGAGGAGGGCCGCTGGAGCTGCCAAAGCTTCTCGACCAGGCGAAGCCTGGATCTAGATGAGGTCGCTGGCGATGGCTATAGGTTGATCTCGGGCAAAGGATATGGGATCTCGCTTGAGGTCGCTGGCTGGAGGTCGCTGGCGATGGCTGGAGGTGGAACTCGGGCGAAGGATTGGGGATCTCACTAGCGCTGGTTGGAGGTGGATCTCGGGCAAAGGATCTGGGATTTCGCTGTAGCTCGCTGGCTGAGCTGCTAGAGCTCCAACGAGGAGCTCGCTGAAATGCTAGAGCTCCGACGAGGAGCCGTCGAGCGTGGAGCATTAGCTCTCGGACTCCACCGGCTCGTCTTCCTCCAACCAGCTAGCCGCCGCCATTGGAGTCGACGACAAGGATCATCGAGGCCGACTAGCAAAGAGGTGAGCCATCGTATGAATCGGCAGAAGAGGAGGGAACCCGGAAGCCAGCACTCGAACCGGCAGAAGGGGAGGGAGCTCGGAAGGAGATGAGGACGGAGAGCTAGCTGGAACCGGCGGCAGAAGGGGCGCTGGCTAGAACCGGCGGAAGGGTCGACGTTGGCCAGAGCTGGACAACGGCGGAAGCTGTTGGCATTGTTCTATCGACTGGACGATGGTGGAAGCAGAGTTGGACGGCGGCTCTGGTTTATCGGCGTGTGGCGCTAGTTCACCAGTGTTCAGGCTGAGAGTGCTACCCAAGGAGAGGAAGGTTTGCGTGAGGGAACAGGACATCTCGATTTTCTCTCTCTGATTCTGCCAGAATCATCACTCGAGCTGCTTCTGCAGGCCTATGATTTTCTGGGGGTTGCGGCCAGTGAATCAGCCCCAAACAATGGAATTTTTGTTATTTCCGCTGGTCGCACCTGCAAAAGCAGGCGGCCAGCAGCCCCAAACTCGCCCATAATCTTTTTAGGTCGTCGCAAAAAAACCACGTGGGATATGAGAGAAATTTTTTAAGCGGGGCGGCCTAAAAATGTTAGGAAGATGCAAAATTTTCGGTAAAAAATATATATATAAAAGCAATCTATATATTGCAAGCTATACAATGGTACGGTAGGGCTGGCAAAACGAGTTGTGTTGTGTCATAAACGGGTTGACCCGCTCAACCCATTTATTGTATATATTTAGAAGTCAAGCACAAATACAATTGCTTAATATATCTTCGCCCTTCAATTTTAAATCAACGGTGAGATCCAATTGAACTATTTCTACCTTTCCCAAATATTTTTTTTACTTTCTACAGCCGTTCGAGACCCAATCGCAGCCGCCTCAATGCCTACTTCATCCTCAATGTCTCAACACTTGAGCCCTTTCTCCCTGCCATTTTCGCAGCCGCCTCAACGCCTCCTTCATCCTCAACACCTCAATGCTCGAGCCCTTTCTCCCTGCCATTTTCTACAATGTACATGTTTTATACATATTTCTAAGATTTGTTTCTCATGAAAATCAAAATATTTGTATGAAATCACAAATCTAATAAAAATGTTATAGAAAGAAAGAGAAAGAAGACAACAATTGGTCAACGTTTCTACTAAACAGTGTAAATCAATTACAGCCGCACTAAAAAAAGAGAAGAACATTAATGCAAGGGAAATACAAAGGATTTTCTCTAATTTTTATGTATGTTTAACTTAAGGCTTCGCTTAGAATCTTTACAAAAATCTGAGATATACATAGAAGAGTTTCTTCTGCAACTTGTTTATTGAAAGAGGAATAGAAGATTGAAAGGATAGGTTTGCTGTACTACTGAAAAATTTATTGGCCCTTCTCTATCACCTTTTGCCTTCATCTAATGGCAAGTATGAAATCTTTGTTATAGTTGCTGGGATGATGAGACCATGAGTTCAGCTCCAATGTTTACTCCATTGTAGGCAATGGGAGCATACATCCATAACTCATCTGAGCTCAAGAACGACAATTTATTTAAAAAAGTTAAAATCATGACATTGTTCATATGCCAAGTCAAATTGGAAGCAACCATTTATTGTCTAGATCTCACATTTATTCTTCTCCGTTTAATTTGAATCTAGATCTAAGCATTGCGATTGTGAGGAAGACTGAGGTGAGGAAGACAAAACAGAGGAGCAGTAGGAACAATGGTCTTGAGATTTCCCTTAGATGTTGATTTAGTACTTAGGCAAAGGATGTGTCATTTATTTAATTTTTTATCTCTCATCTCTCATGTTGATCTAAATTTATTTTTGATTTATAGGGTATAATGGATAATTGTAATATCCCAAGTTTTTGAAAAATATAATTTTTTTAAAAAAATCAGAAATTGTATTTTAGATTTTTTTTTGGGATTTTTCTAGAATTTTTCCTGAATTTTTTAAAAGGTTAAACACATTCACAGGGGTTTGAACCCACAACACGTGAGTTGATTTAGCTCAGCCGAACCACTAAGCTAAGTTGCATTTTAATTAGTTAACCAGATCTATTCTATTTGCTTTAAGTTAATTTCTGGTTTTGGCGGTGTCAACTCGTCGTCTTCCTTGCTGTTTGTGGCGACCGAGTCGACAGCGGCTCTTTGCTATTCTGGGACGCGTTCTGCATCCTTATTAGAGGCCTTTTGCTCGTTTTTTCAAGGGTGAAACCCTAGCCTGTCTTCAAGTTGTGGCGCGCCGTCTGGAGGGAGATATCGAGCTCAAACCAGTCGTCGGCGCAGCCTCGTGTTTCATTTTTCTAGCGCCTCCATCGACACGCGTTTTCTGTTTTAGGGCTACTATATAGCTTCGTAGTAAGGTGAGCTTGCTTCTCTTAAGTTTTGGTTTAGTTCCGTTGAGTTTCTGTGCTGTTTTGTGTGTCGACGGCGGCGACACCACCGTCGATAGGTTTGGTTGTTGTGAGAGCTTCGAACGTGCGTCGAAAGCTCGCCATAGCCACCTCAGGAGCTTCCCCTCGTCTCCGAGAGTCTTCTGGTGAAGTTTGGAGTCGAACATTCGCTCGACGCGCCCTCAGGAGCTCGCCAACGCAAGCGGCGGACACAGGTCCAGCGGCCTTGCACAGCAGTGATCGGGCGGTGCGGGCGAGCGGCTTGGTTTGGGTTGATTTTAGGGTTTGGACGGTTTATTTGGAAATAAACCGTCCGGCTGAGCTTTGAAATCGATTTGAACAGGTTCAACATATTGGGCGGTTCAATTTCGATTTCGGCCTAGCACTGGTTTTTCGTCCGGTTCGACCCTAATCCAATTGAATCCTGACCGATTCAGGTAGTCCATAGAAAGCTAGTTCAATTTCCTATCCAATGGTGCTATTTATGTCTTTTGATGATATGTATATTTCGTGTAATTTGGGCTTCAAGTTTCGGTCTGACTTGGTTCAGGGAGAATCTAACCAGTTCACTGTAATTCAGTTCGGTTCAGTGGCTTTTTGATCTGGTTTACTAGATCCAAGGTTGGTTCCCTAGGTTTTGGGATGTTTCACTTTTTTTGGTGGTCTCTGTTTTCAAGTTTGAATCTTATTTGATGAAGTTTATGTACAAATCTATGTTTCGAAGTGATTGATCGACAGATTGGCTAGCATCGTTTGATAATAAGTTTTCCTGGCTTTTCAAAGGTAAGACCTCAAACCAGGTTTCTGTAGATAAATATTTGTTATCTTTATTTCCATTGACTCATATGGTATAGTATCTTGTGCGTATAAAAGATTTGCTAGTTATATTGTTATTATATCAGTTTTTAGTTTCTGGATACCAGTCAAGTATGTTTCCAGCATGTTATTGTTTTTAGTATCCACGTTGTGGACAGTATATCAGTATAAACTGTTTTCAAGTATCCACGTGTGTGGACAGTTGCAGTTATCTAGTATCCACGAGTGTGGACAGTTGCATGTTATTGAGCACATACCCAGTAGTATCCACTCTGTGGACAGATCGGGGGTCCCAAGTTAGTATGCACCGGGATTCGTGATGCATGGTAGCGCGTGTGTTCACCATGTAAGGTGATTGCTTCACCTTATCATGCGTAAAGGGGGTGACGACCCCACGAGCTAGTAGGTATTACTCATAGTTGTTTCCTTGTATGATATCAGCTTCCATTTTTAATAATCCAGTTGATTCAGTTTATCTAATTACAGTACAGTTTTCAGTTTACAGCTTTTAGTTTACAGTTTCAGTTTTCAGTTACAGCTTCTAGTTTTCAGTTTCCAGTTTACAGTTTTATGTTCCAGCTTACAGTTACAATTTTCAGTATTCAGGTTGTTCAGTTTTATTGTTCATGCTTCTTGCTAGTTTCCCCTCTTTTGAATTTAAGGGACTACCCTTTCTTATGGGGAGAGGCTTACTCAGCAATGTTTTGCTGAGTTTGGTTGATATTGCAGGTGCTAGTCTGGACTAAGGAAATCAAAGCATGGAATTTACTTGATGGATTATCCTTGAAGAATTGTGATTCTTGTAATAAAAGTTTTCGCTGAGATCTGAGTGTTGTAAAAGTGTACTCTGATGTAAAGTCTTGTAAAGATAATTTTATAGTAGTCAAACTTATATTGTTGTTCCGTATTAGGGTGTAACAATAATACTCCAATGAATTTACAAGAAGATAAAATGAAGATAAAGATGAGCTCAATGAAGCAATTGTGATAAAGAATGTGAATGCCAAGGGAAAGCGTAAGAGAAGACAAACTTCAGTGGTGTGGCAATACTGTTGTATTAAGTGTCAATTGTGATTTTTTGAATGTGGACAATGATGTAACTGAAATATTTTGGCTTGCGATGATACTTTTATTTAGTTTTTATTGATGGAATGTTGATGGTATATCCATATTTATGGATAATGATTATTATGTTATTTGAATTATTTCATGCATTATGATGATATTTTTTTGATGTTAGAATGTTGGTATGTATGTTCATTATGCTATTTGAATCATATTTTGATACTATTTTTTTTTGTTAGAATTTTGAAGCTATTGATAAATGATTTATTTACTAAACAGGTTATTTGGGTCGTGTGTAGTTAGCTTTATAAGTGTTAGGCCCCGGTTCAACCGGTCTGGCCCAAGCCCAAATCAAGGCCCAAGCTCGAACGGAAGTAATCAAGACGGAGCCCAAAGCAACGCACAAACTCCTCGGTCAACTAGAGGCGTTGACCGGAAGTTCGCCACATCAGCGCACGAGGACGCGACTGCGTCGTCCCCGATTCGCTCGGACGCATGCGGGAGCTCAGCTGGCGCCGAAGACGCGGACGACGACGGAAGAATCGGGCTCAGACGCCCGAAATAGAGGCGGCGGCTTCGATCGTTAAAAGGGGATCTCCAGCAGGCGGCGAGGGGATCACCATCACCGGGAGACGAATGAGCGATCGAGGCGATGAGCGTTGGTGAGAAGCGAGGAAGCTTCGAGAGAGATTGTAATCGGCGATTGGTTCGCCGGTGAGGGAGGGAACGAGGGGCGGCGACGGGGTCGCTGGCGAGAGGATTTGTAGCTTCCACGGTTGAATAAAACTACTTCCTCTTATTCCCCTGTTCCTGTGTTTCCGGCGGCGGACGATCTCCGGACGCCGACGAGGCTAGAGGAAGGAAGGCGGCGGCCTTCCTTGTCGGACGTCTTCTTCTCCAACGACTGCAACCCACGGCGGACGAACGCTCGGACGTAGGCGGCATCGAGCGGAGCTTGAAGACAACGAACGTGCTGGGCGTTCGCTTCGAGGCTGCTGACGACGAGTGGATTTTGACCGGGTCAAAATCCATACGCGAATCGATTTCGCGATTTCGGAAATTTTCGGACGCTGATGTAAGGCGACGTCAGTCAAGCGTGATTCGAGCGAAGATTTTCGATTCGGCGATTTAGCGGTCAAAATTGATTTTGACCGGAGGTAATTTCGATTTAGGGTTTGATTTCGGATTTCCTAATTAGGGTTAGGGTTTCTCGGAGCGAATTGTAATTTGGGGAAAAAAATTAATCGGGGAGTTAGGGTTTTCAAATTTGGGTCGGAAACCCTAGGGAGAGTTGCGTTCCGGTGTTCCGCCGGACGGCTCTAGGAAGCGGATAAGCGCTGTTTTTAGGCCGATCCGACCGGGGCGTGACAACAGGTATCAGAGCAGGCAAACGTGTTACAGCAAACACGGCACCTTCAACTTCACCCTCGAAGGTGAGGAAAGGTTTGAAATTCCAGAAGATCACCCATACTGCTAGAGGAGCGTCAGAGGACGCCCGGCCCAGGCAGGATAAAGGAAAAGCCAAGGAGACGGCTGAGCCTGAGGAGATGGTGAACCAGGGTGATCGCATTGCTCAGATCGAGCAGGTGCTCGGTTTGGCCAGTGGTGGAGGCAATGGGATGATTCCACAGGTGGAAAACCTTCAGAAGACTGTGGAGGATCAGGAATTGCTGATCAAGCAGCAGAGGTTGCAGATCGAGCAACAGAGGTTACAGATCGAGGTCATGCAACAGACCGTGGAGGGTCTGATCCATCTACCAGGAGAGATGGTTCGCATGAAGGAAGACATGCACGCAGAAGTTAGGGTACTGCGCCTAGCCCTAGCGCAAGTATCACAATCAGCATCGGCACCGGTGGAGCAGGAGGCTCCCAAACCGAGGGTGCGCGTGCCAGACCCAGCGACGTTCGGGGGGGGGGGGGGGCTCGATCGTCTAGAGAGGTCAAAAACTTTATCTGGGATATGGAACAACTGTTTTCAGCTAACCATATTTCTGCAGGGGATCGGGTGCAAGTGTGCATCGCCTATCTCACAGGCGACGCGAAACTTTGGTGGCGAACCAAAGTCGGCTCTACATCAGGAACTACTAGCTGGACTTGGGAAACTTTTCGTGAGGAATTGCGGCGCCAGTTTCTTCCCGGAAACTCAGCGGATCAAGCACGTGGCAAACTGGATCGGCTGAGGCATACAGGCTCGATCCAGGAGTACGTCAGGGCTTTCTCCACTTTGATGCTGGAGCTTCCAGGCATGGCAGAGGACGATAGGAGGTATTTCTTCCTCCGGGGCCTTCAGCCATGGGCAGAAACGGAGGTCCGACGTCGCGAGCCGGTTGACTGGAGGGCGACTGCGGCAGTGGCTGAATCTCTGGTGGATAACAGAAATTTCAAACCAGCACCACCAAAGAAATCCAGGACACCACCAAAGCGCGGCTCTCAGCGCGGCTCCCCACGGACACCGCCGGGAGCTAGAGTTCTAGAGAGGGGTAGACCATTCCACCGGCAGAACAAGGGTTCACCGGGACGGCGGGAGCAAAAGCCACAAGGTTGCTTTTGGTGCGGCAGTCCTCACTAGGTAAAGGATTGCCCCAGCAAACAAAAGCTCATGGCGATAGCGGCGCAGGATCCAACCGAGGAGGCTGAAGAAACCGAACAACCGCGGATTGGATCACTGCAGGTAGTTCCACACGCTGCCACGGGAGCGCAACAGTGTCGGATCGGGGCGTTGAGAATCGGAGCGATAGTTCTGCAGGATCCGCCCGCTAGAGACATCGAGGGCGATGTCCAAATTGGGCGGGGGAGAATTGTTAGGCCCCGGTTCAACTGGTCTGGCCCAAGCCCAAATCAAGGCCCAAGCTCGAACGGAAGTAATCAAGACGGAGCCCAAAGCAACGCACAAACTCCTCGGTCAACTAGAGGCGTTGACCAGAAGTTCGCCACATCAGCGCACGAGGACGCGACTGCGTCGTCCCCGATTCGCTCGGACGCATGCAGGAGCTCAGCTGGCGCCGAAGACGCGGACGACGACGGAAGAATCGGGCTCAGACGCCCGAAATAGAGGCAGCGGCTTCGATCGTTAAAAGGGGATCTCCAGCAGGCGGCGAGGGGATCACCATCACAGGGAGACGAACGAGCGATCGAAGCGACGAGCGTTGGTGAGAAGCGAGGAAGCTTCGAGAGAGATTGTAATCGGCGATTGGTTCGCCGGTGAGGGAGGGAACGAGGGGCGGCGACGGGGTCGCTGGCGAGAGGATTTGTAGCTTCCACAGTTGAATAAAACTACTTCCTCTTATTCCCCTGTTGTTGTGTTTCCGGCGGCGGACGATCTTCGGACGCCGACGAGGCTAGAGGAAGGAAGGCGGCGGCGACTGCAACCCACGGCGGACGAACGCTCGGACGCAGGCGGCGTCGAGCGGAGCTTGAAGACAACGAATGCGCTGGGCGTTCGCTTCGAGGCTGCTGACGACGAGTGGATTTTGACCGGGTCAAAATCCATACGCGAATCGATTTCGCGATTTCGGAAATTTTCGGACGCTGACGTAAGGCGACGTCAGTCAAGCGTGATTCGAGCGGAGATTTTCGATTCGGCGATTTAGCGGTCAAAATTGATTTTGACCGGAGGTAATTTCGATTTAGGGTTTGATTTCGGATTTCCTAATTAGGGTTAGGGTTTCTCGGAGCGAATTGTAATTTGGGGATAAAAAATTAATCAGGGAGTTAGGGTTTTCAAATTTGGGTCGGAAACCCTAGGGAGAGTTGCGTTCCGGTGTTCCGCCGGACGGCTCTAGGAAGCGGATAAGCGCTGTTTTTAGGCCGATCCGACCGGGGCGTGACAATAAGTAACCTTTGTAATAAATAGTTTATTTGGGCCATGTCAAGTCAAAGGTTAATACCTAACCCGTTTAATAAACTGATTACTCGAGTCATGTCGGGTTGACCCACTTAAATGCGTGTCGTGTTTGAGTTATACCCCTTGACCCAATTAATTAAATAGATTGTATTCGAGTTAGGCTATTCGGGTCATGAGTCATAGCAGACACGATTCATTTATAACTCGTTGACTCGAATTGCTATCCATATCATCCTGAATAAATTTATTTATAATGAGAAATTGATGAAAATATAATGCGATAGAAAAATTAATTATTACTATATTGATTGCTTCTATATAATTTTTTTTAAACAAAATTGACTAAAAATTTTAGATAGCTTAGAAAATTTGCCCTGGAATATTGTTAATGCGGCGCTCGCTCTCAGCAAAAGCTAAGCAACAAATAACGTTTTAAATACCGATATATATATATATATATATATATATATATATAATGTATACTAGCTATTATTCTTAAATATCAATTGATACTAATTTTGTATCAGCCAATATTATTAAAATATTATATATATCACATAATTAAACATATTTAGTTGACAAAATAAAGTATTTTAAAATATATAAATTATTATTTTACTACAAAAGATAATAAAATAATTCTTTTTTAGAGAATTAAGAACTCTTTTACCATAATATTAAGAATTCTCTCGGTGCATATTTAGGATTCTCATCCCTTGTTTTTTTTGAAGGAAAAGGAGAATGGAAAGGAAAGAAAACTTTAACTCCTTTCATTTCCTTAGAGGGAACGAATAATAAAGGATGAAAAAAAGGGTGAGTTTTCACTCTTTTTGCTTTCCGGAAACAGGAAAAAAAAAATCTTCCTTACCCGATGTCCCTCCTCATTGCACGCCCCTCCCACCCTTAACCTCACCTTGATCGCAGCATCCCTGCTCCCCACCATTGGCAAGCCCTACCAACCTTGCTTGCCCTTCTGTCTGCCCACGCCGACTGCCTCTTGCTCGGGTAACCCCTGACCCTCTCGTTCACACCTGTCACCACAATGTGAGGTTGCCACTACTCGCCTTACTCGGCCGCCGAGCAAGCCTTCCCCTTCGAGCTTTGCAATACTCGATGCTGCTAACTAGGGGTGTGCAATCGGTATTTCGTTTGGTACTAGTATTAATACCAAAATTTTGGTACCAAAGTACCAAACTTATTTTTTTGGTATCGATATCAATACCAAAGTACCAAAATTGCCATTGGTACCGGTACCGGTTTTTCGAAATAAATTCGAGAAATTTCCAAAATCCTGAACGAGATAAGTGGTTCCGACTTACGTGTTTCGGTACTTCGGTAACAGGTAAGTGGAGTTCGGGAGTCTAGGAGTTGGGGTACTTCCGACTTTCGACTTACTAGTCAATAAATAATATTTTTAATTAAATAAGATATAAATATTCAAGAGTTCGGGATTTTCCTAAATCACTTTTTAGGTACCAGTATTATACTCCTGAATAAAATTTTAGTACCGATATCGAAATACCAATACCGAAATACCGAAGTATCAAAAAATTCAACATGATATTTTGGTACCGACACCATTTGCTCACCCCTACTGCTAATCTCATTTTTCTTGTATGAGACATGAACATCCTTTTTTTTTTACCCTTTTTGCCCTCCTTTGTAGGAAACAGGCTTAGGGTGTATATCATGTGATAAACACATGATAGAGTATGTAAAAACGTGAAAAAGAAATAAATTTCTATCTCAGATGGATTGCCAATATCTAAGTACATGAAACACACGACGTAATAATACATAATTTAGGGGCTTCCTAGCACATCTACTCTGCCTTGGCCGCCAAGGCAACTTACACCAAACCTTCAATTTAATATTTCTTCTTTCCCGACCCAAGTCACCGTTTCCTCGGCTACAAAATGAGCTCGCTCGCGCACTCTCGCCACTACCACATCCTCCTCTCCGTGAAGGAAGAGACAACCGAAGGGCGCTTACTGTCCGCAGTGCACTTCGTCTTCATCGTCGACGGGCAAGCTTTTCCTCACCTCTTTGTTCTGTCAATTTGCTTCAACTGAGCACCTTCCGTTCATCGCTTTCTTGGATCCCAATTTGATCTAGTATGCCAGATTCAGATCCAAAAGCCTCTTTTCTCTCTTTCTCTCTCTTTTTGAGTTTTCTGTTTTTACTGCCCGACGACTTCAGATCTAATTGCGAAGCCTTTTTTGCTCTGCTTTTACTCGAGTTTTGGAGGAAGAAATGATGATACGAAACGATGGATCGCTCGCCGATCGTAACTGGCAGCTTCAGTTTCCTTTATCTGCCTTTGACGACCATCACGACTACGATATCTGAACTTCCGTTTCTTGATTTGAGTCTTGCCGTATTTGTCTTGCGCCTGAGTTCTTCCCCTTTTCTTTTTTTCGCTCGATCATTCTTTCTTGATATTTTAGTTTCTTGATTTGATTCGACGGCATTTTGAACGAAATTAATGCGGGTTGTTGGGAGATTTTTTTTCTCCGTTATAATTTTGCTTAATTGATTTCTAATTAAGTGGAACAAAGCTTGAAAGAATTAATCTAGAAAAATGAAAGATATATACATTTTTCAACGTTTAATTACTCATATGATGTATACTACTAATTGTGTTTGATTAATTTAGAATTGACTAAAGACAGTCACTGCCAGCCTAAATTACATTACGGTTTCTCCCACTTCAAAAACTAAAAAACCCTTAAAACAGAGGATAAACTAATTCAGGAGTATGAATGGCTTTGATTGTAGTTAGATCTTATTGTAAGGGTCTTCTTATGATTAAATCTCTATTTAACAATTTTCAAATCTAGCTTCATGACGATCATAGATCAATTATAATATTATCAAGAGCTCCTTTGCAATCTTGACGGCAGAAAAGATTTACCAGGGATTAAAACTTAGCAGGAGTTTTTTCATTCATATTAATTCTATAAAATATTATGGGGAGCATCTAATTACAAGTGTCTCTTTCACGTACTTTGTAGTGTTGCGCAACAATAATTGATTAGAAGACACTGCACGCTCCAATTGAACGCCAAATGGATCCAAATAAATCCAAGATTTGGGATTAGTTAATCATAGATGTTACATGGCCACCCTAGCTGGCCGCACTATATCGATCCTCACATCAAGAGATTCGATTCAATCCAGATCCAACTAATTCAAATTCGAATCGATGGTGGAATTGAGATCCGAAGTGTCACAACCCAAACAAGCACCAACCCAATACGGTTAGCTAATTGCCCAAGGGTGTAACACTAAGAATTGTGGTCAACATAATATTAACAAATAATCCAACAAATCCACATTTACACAACATACACAAGAACTATATAAATACTTTTCACGAATGACCAACATATAAATTAACACACACTTATCAATCAGAATGTCAACAACAATAAATGAGAATATTAATCCAAGTAAAAATTTACATCATTATTACTCCAAGTCCAACTATCTATCTACAACATGAAGACAAGATATGTAGCCTCTACTTCTAGCTACCACCATCAACAGCATAAGAAACTTTCTACCTGGAGGCAAAATAAAATAAAGGACGTTAGCTCAAATAGCTAAGTAGGAATCACAACAAATATGCATGCATCAAGATAACTAAACCATAACCAACACCATACTCATAACAACAAACTGTATATGATGATATCCAAAACACATAATCAACACAATGTCGTATAATCAAGAGCAATGACTATAAACAGCACCATTACGCATCCGCACTCTTATCAAGAGTGTTTCCATTGTCGCTCACACGATGAAACAACTACTCTCAACTAGCAGCTCGGCAGTGTTGCATCTAACCCCTAGGAAACCTTGGATAATCCCCAAGGACTCCAAACAGGTAATCGATACAAAACCAGTCTCATAGCCAATACATGGCCTCTGGTGCAAAACATGGTCCACTAGCTTATAAAGCTCAGCCCTGGCTAACATTAGTCAGTCACATATCACAAAGTGTCACGACATGTATCATACATGCATATATCAAGTGTATGAGTGTATCACAACACAACTGTATAACATAGATCACAAGCTTATAAACCTATCCACATGATTTCTTTACCATATCAATAATAAATACTGTAACTGGTAATCCATTTAAATTACCACCATAAAATATCAATCTTTACCACATCCATAATAACAAATGCAATGTGGTATATCACATAACTCATGAAACATTAATCAATCATAAGCACATGTATGCATCAATAAATGACTGAACTGGAGCACAATGGAGTAGAAGCAAAATCAATAAAGAGGAACAATAAGATATCATGCAATCTAATCTTTACTCATAACACATATACTTTACCAGCACTATGCCATGATTCCAAAAACAAAGAAAACGATTCCTACCTATATCGCCGAAGCTCCTAGCACATTTATAGCTTTCAGTTCTTCAACCACTTTGTCCTGTCTCAAACCAAGTATCATCTACGACATCATTTAAGAAAACATACATCAGTAATGATATCACAAATCTTTAGCTTTCATTTCTTAAATTACTAATGTCAATAAGTGCATACATGCACCTACGTATACCCATATATACGCATGTACACATGCATACACTTATACACATTATTCCAAATTATCCGAATAATCATTTATAGATTTACTCTTTCATACCAATCATCTACCTCGATACCATTCTCATTAATTAACTTATTAATATTTAAACATATATTTATCCACATACATTTATAATTCTCCATCGGTATACTTGTACATATACGTATACCCATATATACGTATAGATGTACACATACACCCCTACATAAATCATCACCATACAAACTCTATCAACAAAACAAAATACAAGAGTAAATCGTCGTTACCAAATATCACGCTGGAAAGAACGTCGGTGACGACATGGCACAATGGAAAGACGACCCAAAAACCCTGAAGCTATCCACGCTTCACTGGCAGCCCCCTCTAGAACAAGACATCGCCGGAAATCATCATCGGCAGCAGCCCAACACTGGCAGCAACAACAACCAATAGCGGCGTGGCCATGGGCGATAGTAGTGCAGCGGTGGAGCAGCCACAAACAATGGCGACGACACAACCACAAACAACAACATCAAATGGAAGAAATAGGGGAACAAGCAGTGACTGGCCGGAAGCATGCTTGCACGCCAAAGAACTTGCCGGAAGCCAGCGGCGACATGGGCAGCGCCCTGGCAAGAGAAGAAGTGGCTGGCATGCACACGCATGAAGCAGGGCGTCGACAAGCAGCAACTCGGAGCGTCGCCTCAACACCAACAGGTGGCCGGAGAAGTTGCACGTTGCCGGAGATGGAGGCAGCAACGAGTCTGGGCATCAGGCGCACAAAAACAAGGAAGAGGGAGAGAACGTGGGAGAGAAATAGAGGAAGATCGAGAGGAATGAGGGAGTTGCGGGTGGTTAGGGCTCGACTGCAACTTCCCTAAATCTTTTTTTTAACTCCCAGAATTACAAATAAACCCTCTCGTTTGCCTTATTTGCAAAAATGCCGCCCTTCGATAAATCATAAATATAACACGAAGTATTTCTTAAACCGACAAGAGTCGAATTAAATTTAAGGTAAGTGGCTAGTTGAGGCTAAGGTTCTCAAAACCGGTCCGGTGAGCCGCTGGACCGGTACAGTACCGGTACCGATATTGTGCTTACCGGATGGAACCGTTCAGCGGAGGCGACTCAGGCAAGCGAAGGCGAGCAGAGGCGCTACCCCCCGGCGGAAGCTTCAATCGATGGCGGAAGCTTCCGCCACTTGCTGCACCTTCTGCCGCTGTCCACCTGCCATCTGCCGTCGTTCGTGCTCTGACCATGGTTTTGAGACTGGTATGTACCGAGCATGCCGCTCAGTACGGAACGGTTTTTTGTTCCTTAGTTGAGGCTCAATTAACTCATTTTAGTATTTCATTATTACAAGTCTCTTTAGGCTTCATTTTGCTAGATGAGAAATATTGTGAGGGAGGAAAAAGAATTTCTTTAAATATTTCTTTTTGACATGATGATTATTAATAGATGATTATAAATTAATAATGAGATAAAGAGAGAAGATGAGGCAATGAATAAAAGACAGTAATTTGGACAAAGGGATAAAATAGTAATAAAATTACTCATATTTTTAAAATAAAATTTTAAATAGGACTAGGGATGACAAAAAGTCGGGGCAAAGGCAAACCCAACCCTGACCTTGACACCCTAATCTTATATCCGATCTTGATCCCAAAAGTTGGGGGGGGGGGGGGGGGGCGCAAGCAGCAGAGTTAAAGTTAGGGTTTTGTTATTTTCGTTGAGTGTAAAATTATAATTTTTTATAGGCAGGGTGGGTTCGGAGCGATTAGTAAAAATCTTACATCCAACTTTAACTGACTTTTATAAGTTGAGTTTTACTCAAACCCAACCTGACCCCTGGTGAACTTGAGTTTCCTTGATCAAATCGAGGTATGTCAAATTGGAACAAGGCGGGGATGAGATTTATGTCATCATTTATAAAATCGAACAAATATTTGAGGTTAAATTGTTGAATTGAACATTCTATAATAATGAGCTTAGTTGTTGTTGTTGAATATTCTATAAAAGTTATCGACAACTAAGACACATCTATATCTTATTTAAAATTCTAAGACCCATATATATCCAAGATCACTTTCTAAACTGAATTAAAATCTTAAAATAAATAAGGATTCTCCCGTGGGTGATGTCACCACCTCCTATTCAATGTGTTTTTTTTTATTCTTTCCTTCTAGTTTTTAATCCAAGGAAAAATAACATAAGAGAAATTACCAATTTGATCCCTCTCAAACCTAATACTATTATAATGTTCATATATTAAACTTTTGAACTATACAAAGAGCAACCTCATATAGAACTACACTTAAGAAAGCCTAAGTCAATTATCTGTAAAAAAAAATTTTATGTTAATCAGCAATCCCCCTTTAAGCCAAGCTTATATTGGACAACATCCTAAGTTAGCTAAAGAATTCATCTCATGTTATGAGCAATAAGCATAATTATTTGAAAGAACTTGAAGTCCGAAAATATCATTATTCAAGGCATAGTGAGTCCTTTTGTGATGGTTTAACTTGGTTAAATAAGAAAACACAGCACTTGGATGAAGTGCATCATTTGCGTCATGCAAGCCTTCATTAGTGCCTCAAAGTCCACCAAGTTATTTTGGTTTATATAAGAGAAATTCCTTACCAAATTTGTATATTTACTTGAAAGCACTAATAAAAATATTAAATTAAAACCCTATATATGGGAGGAAATGTAGTTAACAAATGTGCACCAAAGATGAATCTCTATCTCCAATAAGAGCATCAACCTAGGTCGACAGGTAGATGCCATCAACTCCATCATCAAAATCTCAAATTTGTATTCTTTAATACCCATCAAACAAAATTTAGATAGGAATCATAATACTCTTAAAGCCTAGGCTAAATTAGAGGTGGCAGTCGTGCCAGGTCAGTCCGGTCCTTGGTGGGTTATGCCATGCACAACACGATTATAAATGGGGTCATATCAGGCATAACATAACAAGAGAGAAAAATACCTTGGCCCGGCATGGCAAGACATGAGACAAACCGTGCTGAGCTTGGACCGGCTTAACAATTCCTTGACCTATGAATGACACATGGGCTGTGTCGAGCATGTGGGCCATTCAAGGCCTCATTGTAAAAAGACAGCACCACTAAGATTCAAACATATACCATCTCAACACTAATGTACTTAGCTAAAGAGAAAAGAACATATCCATTTTATTTATATATTAAAAATAATATTACAAATATAAAAACTTATATATATATATATATATAATATTTTAAAAATAAAAAATATTTGTCTATTAAAATTATATTTAGATAATAATAATATAAAATTTTAGAAAAAATAGAAAAAATAGTTGGAAAGCTGGTCACGTCGTGCTCGGCCCACGTGCCGTGCCTAGTCCAGTCACGTGCCGTGCCTGGCTCGATCATGTACCATGCCTACCCCCGGCTTGCATGCTTGAAGGCCTCACTCATCCTAGCACGACCTAGACCAATGCTGCGCACTTATTACCCTTCTTGTTTCCACACTCCTGAGCGAAATGTCCTTCTCCGCAAATATAACATTTGCATTTACAAACTTTATCTTTGTTTTTCTTCTTGAAAACCCTGACATGAGACTTATGGGGTTTTCCTTTGTATGTCCTGGCCTTTCGAATGCCAAATTTCTTTCTTGGTTGATCATAGTAGCTGGGAATCAGTATTTTCCCGCAGAAATCCAAATCTTTAAGACTTCTTTGGAACGTTGCCTTTTTACACTATTAATTTTTTTTTATTAATTCCACTTTGGATGCTAAAAATGTTTTGGGCAATTAGTCAATGTTTAGATCAAGGGTAAATGATGGGTCTCAAAAGGAGAAACGTTGAATGTTCTCTATTTTTGAAAAAAAATTAGTGCCTTAGTTAAACAATCGTGCAATCCCTACCACGGAAGCTAATAATCGGGAAATTAAGAAGAAAAAAATAAAATCAATCAGATTCATGCTCGAATGCGTGCAGCAGCCGCTCACTTACATCCCTATGGAGCCGAGAACAAAACTCTCCTACACGACTCCAGCACTCTAGTCGAGCAATCATGACTCGAGCAACAAGAATGGTTGACCGGATCTGGACGCAGCGGCGGGCGTAGGAGCTGGACGCAAAGGTGGAAGGCGAATCTGACACAGAGGCAAGCACTGGAGGTTGACGAGGCCCAGGAGCTGGACGCAGAGATGGGCGCTAGAGGTCGGCAAGGCGCAGGAGCTGGATGTAGAGGGGGAGGAGAAGATCGGCGAGGTGCCAGAGAAGGCAAGGCACAGGAGCAGGACGAATGGACGCAAAGGCAGAGAAGGGTCGGCGAGGCACTCGAGGTTGGCAAGGAGCGGGTCGGTGAGGCGGCGGAGGTCGGTTGGCGCAGTTCGGAGAGGCGATGAAGGTCGGCGGGCGCAGTTCGGCGAGGCGCTGGAAGCAGGCGATCAGGTGATTTTTGTGGGGCTGCAAATTCCCAGAGAAGCGGCGAGGCGCTGGAAGCAACCGCAGCTGCTTTCCAAGTCTCGCTCTCTCACGTACGCATTTGCACTCATCGCTGCTCCTCGGCCACCGTCCGCCGCTACTCCTCCATCACCGTCCGCTACATCTCGTCGCCCACCGTTCGTTGTAGCTCGTCGCCCGCCGTCCGCTGCAGCTTGGCGAGGTGTGTTCGCGACTCCCAGAGATAGATCTGCCCCGCATCCAACGTCGTCATCCTCCGCTACTCCCCTTCAAGCGTTGTTGTCCTTCGTTGTTCCCCTTCAAGCGTCCGCCCCTGCTCCGAACTTCCGCTCCCCTTTAAGTATCCACTGCTGCTCCCCTTCAACTCTTTCCTCACTCACTCTCTGCTTTCGCGGTTTTTTTTTCTTTTGATCTCCATGTCTTCCCACGGCGGCGAGATGACGCGGGACAGAAGTTTGGGGATGCTGGAGAAGAGAAGAAGATGGGAGAAGAGAGGAGAAGAGGGAACCCTTTGTTAGATCGATCTTAATATCTTGCACTAGAATTGAATGGAAAAATACTGTAATAAAAACAACATATCGGATTTCATGATGCTGTGAATTCAACTGGAGTGATCTTCTGACTGATTGTGTTGTTCGTCAAGAGAGGCGGGGTGGCCGATGGGAACCAAACTGAAAACCTCTCGACAGAACCTTACACCTCAATCAGGGACCACACCTATATATAGGAAAAACCTAATGGACATAATTACTTATCAGCCCATAAGAGATAAGACAATTATGCCCCCCAGGGATTCTACACAATAAAATAGCCCCTTTCCATACTCTAATTAATAGATGACAATAAATAATTTAGAGATTAAGTTATACACGATTAATTACTGCAATGCATGTACGTCTACATGCCCAAATGCAATATATTATGTATGTACATGGTGCATAGTCCACATAGATCCTAACAATCTCCCACTTGGACGAGGCAACCATGTAATTACATAATAAAACCTTAAATCGTATATAAAAATCTCTAACACAATCTTTATGCGCATAAAGCTTAAGATGTCATCTAAAACAATCTCGTCGATTAGTCTTATCAACACAAGGACTAAAGGGGCGGTCATTGTCATATTATCGCAATTAGACCCATAGTAATCACATGTATTAACTCAACCAAATGACATAGATCTAGTATGGATGTGTAGCATGGAAATAACATAATGTGATAGCATCACCATTTTATTTCCAACTGGTCTAACTTTAACCAAATGAGATCAAAGAGCAGAGCAAATAATGAAAATAGAAAAATTTCATTAATGTCATGACAATAAATACAGTAATAACCAATTGGAACAAAAAAAACACTCTCATTAAATCAAATGGCATCAAAAACTGTAATGCCCATGTTTTCAAGATGATCATGAAAAACTTTAGGGGTCAATGCCTTAGTGAGTGGATCTGCAATCATAAAATTTGTTCCTATGAGCTCAATAGAAATCAAGTCACTCTGAACTCTTTCTTTTACAACAAGGAACTTGATGTCTATATGTTTTGACTTAGAAGAGCTCCTATTGTTGTTTGAATACAAGACTGCTGCTCTATTGTCACAGAATAACTTGAGTGGTCTTTCAACACCATTGACAATCTGCAGTCTTGAAATGAAGTTCCGCAGCCATACTGCATGATTGGATGCCTCATAACATGCAACAAATTCTGCTTCCATAGTGGAAGATGCAACAAGTGTCTGCTTAGCACTTTTCCAAGATATTGCACCTCCAGCTAATAGAAACACATATCCAGATGTCGATTTACGACTGTCTTGGCATCCAGCAAAGTCAGAATCAGAATACCCAATGATCTCAAGTCTGTTTGACTTTCTGTAGGTGAGTATATAATCTTTTGTGTTTTGCAAATATCTGAAAACTCTTTTAGCTGCAACTCAATGTTCTCTTCCTGGATTACTTTGATATCTGCCAAGTATTCCAACAATGTATGCAAGGTCAGGACGAGTGCAAACCTGTGCATACATCAAACTCCCTACTGCCGAAGTATGGGATGTTTTTCATAAATTTAGAATCTATTTCACCTTTTGGACACTGTTTTAAACTGAATTTATCTCCTTTAGCCACAGGGGTTTCAAGTGGTCTACTATTTTGCATGCCAAACTGTTGCAATACTTTTTCAATATAACTCTTTTATGATAATCCTAATACTCCTCGTGAACGATCACAATGAATCTGGATCCCCTAATACAAAAGATGCTTCCACCAAGATCTTTCATTTTAAATTGCTTTGAAAGAAATTTCTTAGTATTCTAAAGTAATTGCAAATCACTACTGGCAAGCAAAATGTCATCCACATAAAGAACCAGAAATATAAATTTACTCCCACTGAACTTATGGTACACACAATCTTCAACAGTATTCACCTCAAAACCAAATGAGAGAATTACCTGATGAAACTTTTGGTACCATTGACGAGAAGCTTGCTTGAGTCCATAAATGGATTTCTTCAATTTACAAACCAATTGAGTAGATCCGACTGAATCTAATCTTTCTGGTTGTAACATATAAATTGTTTCCTCAATGTCACCATTGAGAAAAGCTGTCTTAACATCCATTTGATGAAGCTCAAGGTTAAAATATGCTACCAGTGCCATAATAACTCTAAAGGAGTCTTTCGATGAAACCGGAGAGAAAGTCTCTTTATAGTCAATGCCTTCCCTTTGGGTGAATCCCTTAGCGACAATACGCGCTTTAAATCTTTCCACATTGCCTTGTGAATCCCTTTTGATTTTAAAAATCCATTTGCAACCAATAGGTCTCACTCCTTCTGGGCAATGGTACAAGATCCCAAACGTCATTATCTTTCATAGATTGAATTTTTTCACCCATGGCATCAATCCACTTTTGAGCATTAGAATAACTAATTGCTTCATGGAAGGTGAATAGATCATCTCCCACTGAATCAATAGTATCCTGATGTTCTTGGAGAAATACAACATAATCACTAGAAATTGCACTTCTCCTATCTCTCGTGGATCTCCTTAAAGGTACTGGTTTATTTTGAGATTGAGGTTGTTGAGTTTGATCCTGATGCTCCTCATTAATACTTGATTGAGGAACTGTTGGATATTCTTGATGGGTAGGAAGCTCAACATTGTCTTCTAAATGCTGTTGTTGAATAACATTTGGAATGAAAACTTGATCATAGTCAACAACAACTACAGGAGGAATATCAACTGAATCTTCCTCTAAGACAAAGTCATTAGCCTTATCTTCCCCCCCCCCCCCCCCAAACTCAACATCCTAAAAAAATCTAGCATTTCCCGTCTCAAAAAAAGTTCTAGTTTTGGGATCATAGAATTTGTAACCCCTGGACTTCTCAGGGTATCCTACAAAATAGCTACTAACTGTTCTTGCATCCAGTTTCTTTTCATGTGGCCTAAAAGGCCTAGCCTCAGCTGGACATCCCCAAATACGAAAATGCCTTATGACAGGTTTTCTTACCCGTCCATAATTCATAAGGGGTTTTGTTTGTAGCTTTTGTAGGAACTCTATTGAGAATATAGACTGCAGTTCTTAATGCATCTCCCATAGTGAATGTGGCAAAGTGGTACGGCAAATCATACTCCGTACCATATCCTTAAGAGTTCTGTTCCTCCTTTCTGAAACACCATTCATGTTCGGAGAACCAGGCATGGTGTACTGAGGAACAATCCCACACTCACCAAGAAATCTAGCAAATAGACCCGGACGTTGTTCACCTGATCCGTCATACCTGCCGTAGTATTCACCACCACGATCGGATCGAATGACCTTAATTGATTTTCCAAACTGATTTTCGACTTCGGCCTTAAACAACTTAAAATTGTCCAATGCTTGTGATTTCTCATGCATTAAGTACAGATAGCCATAATGAGAATAATCGTCTATGAATGTGATAAAATATTGTTGACCATTCCAAGAAGCCGTAGGGAAAGGTCCACAAATATCTGTATGTATCAATTCTAAGACATTCTTAGTTCTCTCGGCTATAAATTTTCTCTTGTTAGTGGTTTTTCCCTTAATGCACTCAACATAAATATCATTACTTGAATCCTCAAGTTTATCAAGAATTCCTTCTGACATAAGCCTATCAATTCTCTTTTTAGAGATATGACCCAAACGCTTATGCCATAAAGAGAAGGAATTTTCTGTTGATAATTTGCGCTTAGTGCCTCTAGTTTCAGCATTATGGGACTCATCACCTAAATTTACTATTTCAAGTAAATAAAGGTTGTCAATGTTAGATAAATAACTGGTTCCAACAAGTTTAGAATTGAAATACATACTACATTTTTTGTTACCAAATGAACAAAGAAAATATTCTTTGTCCAATACAGAAACTGAAACCAAATTCCGTCTAAAAGACGGTACAATAAATATGTTTTTCAATTCTATAAAGGAAACCGGTATTTAACAATAACCTAAAAGTCCCTATGCCTAAAACTTTCACTGGATTTTCAACCCCCATATAGATGAATTTTTGTTCATCACTAGGCTTTCTGAAGTTTAGGCAACCTTGCATAGAAACACTTATGTGGGTTGTAGCACCAGAATCCAACCACCAAGTGTTTCTAGGAACTGAAACTAAATTAACTTCAGAACTAACAAGACCAAAAGGTGAATTATTTAGAAATGGAATATTAATTAAGTTGGCAGTGACAGTAGAATCATTAATCATATTAACTACAAAGAGAACCAAGTGCAAAACACAATAAGCTCATAGAAGCATGTGATAAAAACAAGTAGTGATTAATCATAATATTTATAAAATCTCATCTCAAGATAACCAGAGTAACATCAAGTCTAGTCTTCGGACAGAGAGTTGATTTACAATTTGGTTATCTTGCGTAGTAATCGAGCATTGATGATAAGATCCTCTTGTCAAGTACTTAGCCTTCCTTTGGGCCGACTAAGCACCCACAATGGACACCTAATAATCATCACACACTCATTACCACATGTGTATGTAGTCATTCGGCCAAACAACACTCGTCCTTTGGGTCGATATGTTGCCCGCATAAAGAAAAACACACACCCTGCCTTAATAATTCACAGTTCAAAAGATTTTACAGCAGATGTCACTTTGGTGGCTATACTGAGAAATCAATTAAAATGAAAAATTAAGTAAACCTTGACTTAATTTTTTATTATCAATGAGCTTTAACAGCAGAGGTCACTTTGGTGACTATACTATTAAAACAAATTGAAATAAAAATTAAATTTAGTTATAATTAATCACTACTCATAAGTAGAATAAATCATAGATGTGTATGAATTGAGCATAATTGATCAAATGAATAAAAACATAGTAAACAGGATTATGTATTTATTTCTAACTCAATATGCTCAAAAATATGAAAATGTTCTAATAATATGCATGAACATTAAAACATATTTAACCATACACAAAAATTCTACTAGCATAAATGAATCACGAGAATTTTACTAACATGGATAAACAACAACACAAAATTTATCAATGTATAGCAAAATTTAATAATGTTGCACAGTAAAATTTATAACCATTTAGACATGATTAAACCAAATAAATAAACACAACACAAGATCTATTCCAAAAATTATGTCTCTAAATTGTTTATGTATAGCGTAAACTACTTAAACCAAATGATGAGCTAGCATATTAGGTTCATAAGAAGACCAAAGATCCAATTGAGTTAAGCCTACTTAAACCAAATTTCAGGTTGCGGCACACGGATTTTATTGAGCCCAACCAAATCTAATTGATTTGATCCCTTGAAACTAAACAGTAGAGCCTCTCAAATAAATCTCCAAACAAGGTTCAGACCCGACCCGGAATTAGAAATTAAATTCGAAACCCAAAATTATGGATCCGAATACATAAATTCCAAATTGAATCCCAAAATTCGGATCCCAAATTGGAAATCGGGCTGCCCTAATTTCATTTCGTGCGCAGCACGCCGTCTTCGCCTGGAGCCACACGCGAACGCTGCGCCCCTCGTCGCCAGCGATCACGCTTCACGCGATGGCCGAAATCACGCCGCACGCAAATTTGCTCGGAGCCGCACGCGACGCCCACCAACGCCAGCGGCCTTCGTCCGCCTTTACCGAACGTCGGAAGAAGCTGAACGGCGAGATCTATCACCGAGCCCCTGCCAGCACCGGACGGCTAGAGCTCTCGGACGATCGCGAACGCCGGACGCCGGATGCTAACCTCGTTCAAACGCGTCTCCCAAGCGCCGGCCACCTTCGTCCGTCTGTACCGAACGGCGGAGGAAGTGGCTCGGCCTAAAAGGGCGGAGCCTGTCGTTGCAGGCGCGCACGCGGACTCCAGACGCCGCCTATAGTCGCCTGACGGAGCCACCTGATGCTGAGACGCGAGCGTCGCTCGCGTTGCAGGCTTTGCTCGGCGAAATCAAAATCGGCAGGCAAAAGTCGCATGCGTTCCGCTTCCTTTCTTCTCACCAAAAACTAACGGGAGAGAACGGCGGCAACAAAAACGCGGAGACGATGAGCGCCGATCCATCTTCTGCCGCCGACCAAGAATTAGGGCAGAAGCCCTTCCAGATTTGGCTGGCGACAACAAGAGTGATTGCGGCGATTCTCGCTTAACGGGGCAGAAACCTTATCAACAAGTGTTGATCCTCACGCTTCATGCCGCACGTTATACACGAGTAATTACTGCAATGCATGTACATCTACATGTGTAGACCCAAATACAATATATTATTATGTATATATATGGTGCATAGTCTACATAGATCATAACACCCTTAGCTTGGTAAACTAAACTAAGGGGGAAGAAAGGAGATTACATGTCCTAACCCTGACCTCACAAGGAGGAAGACACACTAACGCAAAGAGTTTCCAAAAATAATTTTCAATTCACTGAACCCTACATTAGAGTAGGGGCCTATATAAAGCTATTTGGACGGATCAGATCGTGACACATGTCTAAGATCGGATCGTTCAATAACACACTTATCAACAAGATTTTTAATAAAAGACTTTAATACGTCATAATGTCAAAAGTAACGAAGAGTTATGATATTATTGTCATAATGGTAGCCGTCAGAAGCCGAAGAGTCTTTGTAAATCTGTGAAATTAATATTGTCATAAATGCTGATTATGCTCCTGCATCAGACTTCCCCTCTTTGAAAATTTCACCTCATGGTGAAAGACTTTTGAATCGCTTCGCGAGACTCGGCTCCTTCACGCGTGACTCGTCGTCTGCTTCACGCATGAAGTCGGCTGCGTTGATTGGAAAACAGGCTCTGCGGCTGGCATGGTGGCGGGTGGCGCTGTTCGTCGGCGAAGAGGCTGGGCGATGACGGAGGAAAGATGTTTGATGCGGATGATTGCGAGCCCTTCATTGCTGGCCGTGGGTTCTGAAAAGAACCAGGCGACCAGCTCCGGTTAACGTCACGGAAAATGGGCAAACGAAAGCCAGAGATGAAGACATGAACGCCGGTGTGCTTGCTGTAGGGAGGAGGTGGAAGCGTGAAGTGTGAATATTGAGGTTTCCGGCTGATGTGGAAGACGACGCATGCGTTCCCTTCATCGTTGGCCGTGGGTTCTAAAGAGAACCAGGCGGCCAACTCCGGTGACAATGGGAGGTGCAATTAGGGCGGCGGTGGGTTGAGTGTTGCTGGCGAGATGGATGGCGCGAGAGGGCTGGAAGCTGGACGTTGATGCAGGGGGGACGACGAAGTGTACGGCTCCAGCTTCCATCATCGCTGGCCGTGGGTTCTAAAAAGAACCAGACGACCAACTCCGGCGATGAACATGGAGGACATGGAGGTGGAAATGGATCGCCATGGGCAGACAAGAGTTGCTCATATATTTCCTCTGATACCAATTGACGCGGGACGGAAGTTTGGGGATGCTGGAGAAGAGAAGAAGATGGGAGAAAGAAGAGAAGAGAAGAGGGAACCCTTAGCTTGACAAGCTAAGGGGGAAGAGAGGGGACTACATGTCCTACCCCTGACCTCACAAGGAGGAAGACACACTAACCCAAAAGGGTTTCCAAAAATAACTTTCAATTCACTGAACTGTACATTGGAGTAGGGACCTATATAAAGCTATTTGGACGGATCAGATCGTGACACATGTCTAAGATCGGATTGTCCAATAACACACTTATCAACAAGATATTTAATAAAAGACTTTAATATATCATAATGTCAAAAGTAACGAAGAGTCATGCCATTATTGTCATAATGGTAGTCGTCAGAAGCCGAAGAGTCCTTGTAAATCTGCGAAATTAATATTATTATAAATGCTGATTATGCTCCTGCATCACGAGATCAAGCTGAAGATATTTACTTTGCGGAGCTCCAACGGTCACCTATTTAAGGTGGGCGAGTAGGTGGTGCAGCAATTGGAGGCGATCAACTACCTCCTCGAGGAGACCTGCCTGTGATTTTCTTGGATGGTTCGTGCTCTGTTGCTGTGTGATCTCTTCACATATCCAATTTCACTTTTAGCTTTTGGCTTCAATGCGACCAAATTGTATTAACCTTCTATTATTTGATAATCACATTAAAATAGAAAAAATAGTGATTTATTGGAGTCAAAGTTGTAGTCAAACTTAACCAAGGAATGTTTATTTATACATTAGCATAAGGTGATTCAAATAAACAAGCCTATAATAAATATTATATGATAATCGATATATACATCAATTTAAGGTAAATTTATATTTTTTATTTATATACTAAATTTTATATAACAATAATGTGATTCAAATAAACAAGCCTATAATAAATATTATATGATAATTGATATATACATCAATTTAAGGTAAATTTATATTTTTTATTTATATACTAAATTTTATATAACAATAATTTTACTATATTTGTTATATATTTATAGGATTATATTGGATATTATGAATTTTTTGTGTTATAAAAATAAGAACTCTTTATGATATTATGAACTTGTTATGTTATTAAAATTACATAGGGTGTAGTTAGTTATTTTTAGTCTCTATTTAGTATTACAGCACAGTAGTTTATTCTGCTTAGCAGCATAGTTATTGAACCAAATAGCTAAATACTTTCCCAGCTAGCAAAAGCTAAAAGCAAAAGTAATTTCAAACTGAGCCATAATCAGCCCCAAACAATGATTTCTATGTTGCTTTTACTGACCACACCCACAGTAGGCTGTTAGCAGCTCCAAACATGCGACTAGCAGCTCCAAACGAAGCTTGGGCTCGAATGGGTGGAGTTCATCATCTACACAATGGTCGAAGTGTGGTAATTGTTGTGGCTAACATGATGGCTTTTAAAGTGTATGACTCATAAGTGTTGTAGCATCTATGCATGACTTGATAACTTCTGTAAGAACCAATACAACCTTGAGCTAAGATTCCATAATGACTCAAGGATGTAGTAGAGCAAGCTCAATCTAGGGGCAAAGAATGAAAGAGTGGTCTTGAGGTAAGGCTACACATGAATTGATATAGCATTGCTATGTTTTCTCATCTAGAGTTAATGTATTTTCTATCCTTTTCATCGTGGATTTCATCCAAAGAAATATAACCTTTAAGGAAAGACTATAAATTTTACATTGAGTCATAATAGGGCAAAATCAGAGAAGTTTATATTAAGGGTGTATAGTAAAGTTATCACCCTAGTAGAGAGCTCGAGGGTTTATATTAGGCCACACTATAATTTAGTGAGTGCAGACTTAATGTTCCTTTACTTGAAAGGAAGAAAAAATAAAAAAAAATATTTTAATTTAGTAATAATTAAAGTTTTTTTTTCTTTTCGCCTTGGATTTTTTTTTTAAAAAAATACAATTTTAATATAGAGATATATAATAAAGATAAAATATCTCAAGACATGACTTTGAGAGATCATGCAAGACCTGATACAATTGTAAAGGCAAAGCTTAAGGGCTCATGCTCGTTATACTCAAGCTATTAGGCTAAGTGAGAGAAAACTTACTCTATGGGACAATATTAAGTACCCACATACTCTTTGAAGATGACAATTATTTAGTTGGCTTTGATGTTAATTTTTTAATATATATATATAATATATATATATATATATATATAATATTTACTAATTTACAAATTATGGCAAAAAATCTTTAGCAACGATTTAAACCGTGACGTGCACGGTTCGTTTGTAGCCGGTTTACCCGTCGACCTTATAAGACGCATGGAGCCCGTTTTTGCCTTTTACTTCCTCAATCTCGTCGCTGTGGTCGGGCATCCACACCCAATCCCAAATAGCGAAGCCTGAGAGGTCCAAAACCCTAGCGCCAAAGGTGCTCCTTGCTCCGCCCCCGGAACGATCATTCCCTCGATTTCATTTGATTTCCCTAGGTGTTTGACCCGATCTCATCGAGATTTCGATTTCCTGTGCTGTGTTTCTTGTCAGTAGGGATCCCTACGGATGGATAGCGTGGACGCGGAGATCGCCAAGGCCCAGGAGGAGAGGCGGAAGATGGAGGAGATGGTCAAGCTCACCTCCGTCACCTTCGATGCCGACCTCTACGGCGGTGGTCCCGACCGGTTCGAGGGCTACGAGCGTTCCATCCCCGTCACCGAGGACGACGACGAGCAGGATGGCGACTCCCGGGATCTCGCGCGCCGGATGGCCTCTTACACTGGTCCTAAGTCCCTCAACGAGATACCCAGGGGGGCCGAGGGCGAGGACGACTCGGGGTTCAAGAAGCCGCAGCGGATCATCGACCGTGAGGATGATTACCGTCGTCGGAGGCTGCAGAGAATCATCTCTCCGGATAGGAACGACCCCTTCGCTTCTGGGGAGGCCACGCCGGACCCCTCGGTTAGGACGTATGCTGATGTGATGAAGGAGCAGGCGCTGCAGCGGCAGAAGGAGGAGATGTTGAAGGAAATCGCCAAGAAGAAGGAGGAGGAGAAGAGCAAGCCCGCCGCAGAGCCGCCCCCCGCAGCACAGAAGAGGAGGAACAGGTGGGACCAGTCGCAGGATGCTGATGGCGGCGCTGCTAAGAAGTCAAAGACGAATTCAGTGTCATCGGACTGGGATGCGCCAGATTCCACCCCTGGGATTGGGCGGTGGGATGCAACACCGACTCCGGGGAGAGTCGCGGATGCCACGCCCTCTCTCTCCCGCAGAAACAGATGGGATGAGACTCCGACTCCCGGTAGACTGGCGGATGCTGATGCAACTCCTGCCGCAGGGGGTGTAACTCCTGGGGCAACGCCGGCTGGCATGACTTGGGATGCAACGCCCAAGCTTTCTGGGCTTGCAACACCAACTCCGAAGCGCCAGAGATCAAGGTGGGATGAGACTCCTGCAACCATGGGCAGTGCTACACCATTGCCTGGAGCTGTTACTCCTGCTGCAGCATTCACTCCTGGTGTGACTCCTGTTGGTGGTGTTGATCTTGCAACCCCGACCCCTGGTGCAATAAATCTTCGTGGTGCCATGACCCCTGAACAGTATAATCTGATGAGATGGGAGAGGGACATTGAAGAGAGGAACCGCCCATTAACTGATGAGGAGCTGGATGCTATGTTCCCTCAGGAAGGGTATAAGATATTGGATCCTCCCGCTTCTTATGTTCCTATCAGAACTCCTGCAAGGAAGCTCTTAGCTACGCCTACTCCCATGGGTACTCCCCTTTATGCAATACCTGAGGAGAACCGTGGTCAGCAGTTTGATGTCCCTAAGGAGGCTCCTGGTGGATTGCCATTTATGAAACAAGAGGACTACCAGTACTTTGGGGCTCTACTGAACGAAGAAGAGGAGGAACAGCTTTCTCCTGAGGAACAGAAGGAAAGAAAGATTATGAAGTTATTGCTGAAGGTGAAGAATGGTACACCACCACAGAGGAAGACAGCTCTGCGACAACTCACAGATAAGGCTAGAGAGTTTGGTGCTGGCCCATTGTTCAATAAGATCTTGCCTTTGCTTATGCAGCCAACTCTTGAAGATCAGGAGCGTCATCTTCTGGTGAAAGTTATTGACAGGGTTCTGTATAAGTTGGATGAGCTGGTCAGGCCCTTTGTTCATAAGATCCTAGTGGTTATAGAGCCCCTTCTCATTGATGAGGATTATTATGCTCGTGTTGAAGGAAGAGAAATTATTTCCAATCTGAGCAAAGCAGCTGGTCTAGCAACTATGATTGCTGCCATGAGGCCTGACATTGATAACATTGATGAGTATGTGAGGAATACAACCGCAAGAGCTTTTAGTGTGGTGGCCTCTGCTCTGGGTATTCCTGCTTTATTACCGTTTCTGAAGGCTGTTTGTCAGAGTAAGAAATCTTGGCAAGCTCGGCACACTGGGATTAAGATTGTTCAACAGATTGCTATTCTCATGGGATGTGCTGTGCTTCCACATCTTAGGTCTCTTGTGGAAATTATAGAGCACGGTCTCAGTGATGAGAACCAGAAGGTGAGAACCATTACCGCATTGTCCTTGGCTGCACTTGCAGAAGCAGCTGCTCCATATGGGATTGAAAGCTTTGATTCTGTGTTGAAGCCTCTGTGGAAAGGTATCAGGTCTCATCGTGGAAAAGTTCTTGCTGCCTTCCTGAAGGCAATTGGTTTTATCATTCCTCTTATGGATGCTGTTTATGCATGTTATTATACAAAAGAAGTCATGATTATTCTGATCCGAGAGTTTCAATCACCTGATGAAGAAATGAAAAAAATTGTGCTAAAAGTTGTTAAGCAATGTGTGAGTACAGAGGGTGTTGAGGCTGACTATATCCGGAATGACATTCTTCCTGAGTTCTTCAGGAACTTTTGGGTTAGGAGGATGGCGCTAGATCGCAGGAACTATAAGCAGCTTGTGGATACCACAGTAGAGATTGCAAATAAGGTTGGGGTGGCAGATATTGTAGGAAGAATAGTTGAGGATCTTAAAGATGAGAGTGAGCCTTACAGGCGTATGGTGATGGAGACTATTGAAAAGGTGGTGGCAAACTTGGGGGCTTCTGATATAGATGCTCGATTAGAAGAGCTTCTTATAGATGGGATCCTGTATGCATTCCAAGAACAAACAAGCGATGATGCCAATGTTATGCTTAATGGATTTGGTGCTGTGGTTAACTCATTAGGGCAGAGGGTTAAGCCTTATCTTCCCCAGATTTGTGGTACCATAAAGTGGCGTTTAAACAATAAGAGTGCTAAAGTTAGGCAGCAAGCTGCAGATCTGATCGCACGAATTGCCATTGTCATGAAGCAGTGCAAAGAAGAGCAACTAATGGGTCACTTGGGTGTTGTTCTTTATGAGTACTTAGGAGAAGAATATCCTGAAGTCTTGGGGTCCATTTTAGGAGCACTTAAAGCTATAGTAAATGTCATCGGTATGACTAAAATGACTCCCCCTATCAAGGATCTGCTTCCTCGCTTGACACCAATCTTGAAGAACAGACATGAGAAGGTTCAGGAGAATTGTATTGACCTTGTTGGTAGAATTGCTGATCGCGGGGCTGAATTTGTGCCTGCTAGGGAGTGGATGAGGATTTGTTTTGAGCTTCTTGAGATGTTGAAGGCTCACAAGAAGGGAATTAGACGAGCCACTGTCAACACTTTTGGGTATATTGCAAAGGCTATAGGACCACAGGATGTTCTTGCAACCCTTTTGAACAATTTGAAAGTTCAGGAGCGTCAAAACCGTGTTTGCACTACTGTTGCTATTGCTATAGTTGCTGAAACTTGCTCCCCTTTTACAGTTCTGCCTGCTCTTATGAATGAATATCGTGTTCCTGAGTTGAATGTGCAGAATGGAGTTCTGAAATCTCTTTCTTTCCTCTTTGAGTACATTGGTGAGATGGGTAAAGATTACATCTATGCTGTTACACCACTATTGGAGGATGCTTTGATGGACAGGGATTTGGTTCATCGTCAGACTGCTGCTTCTGCTGTTAAGCACATGGCCCTAGGCGTTGCTGGGTTAGGTTGTGAGGATGCATTGGTACATTTGCTCAATTATGTATGGCCCAACATTTTTGAGACTTCTCCTCATGTTATTAATGCTGTAATGGAAGCTATTGAAGGTATGAGGGTTGCACTGGGTGCGGCGGTCATTCTGAATTACTGTCTTCAGGGTTTGTTTCATCCTGCAAGGAAAGTTAGAGAGGTCTATTGGAAAATCTACAATTCACTTTATATCGGAGCCCAGGATGCACTAGTGGCTGCTTATCCAACTCTAGATGATGAGGCTAACAATTTATACAGCCGACCAGAGCTCACAATGTTTATCTGATTGATGACTGTTGGAGACTGCATGTCTTTTTATGCTGCTGGATAGGTATAAATCTGTTGCCCGTTATTAACTTTTGATCTTTGGAATAGGCTACTATTACCTTTGTGGAGAAAAAAAACTTTGCGTTTTAAGATGGCTCTAAAAGTATCTTAGCTAGTTTCTATGGTTTTAAAATTTGAAGTAGTTGGATGTTTTTGTTTACACCTTTCATATTCACTAATTCTTGTGCTTTTATCTGGTAGTATTGCACAAGTTTCTGATGATAGAGACGCTGGTTTTATTAATTATCTTTTCCATGATCTTTTTTGTTTCTGGAAGTGCTACAAAGTTTCATTTGTTTGTTGTAATTGCTTTATTTTATATTCAACAAATTCCTTGACTTGTGCATGCTGCAAGCAATTCAATATATATAATACGGCAATTGTAAGTTCTTAATCACCATGCTAAATATATTTTAATTGACTAAGGACATTTTCCCGGTTCTTGTTCTAAGGAAGTGCCATTGGTGTGCGATATTGATCGATGGCCACCTTCAGTGTGTGGAAACAAACTCATGAATTTTTTATAAAATAATATTGTTCTTATTATTTAGATATGTAACTAGTGGAGTGCATGTATTTTCATTGAACACAAAGTTTAAGATGCTCTAACATATTGTGTTGCTTCATTTAATGGTGGAGCATTTCACGCCAACTTCATTGTATTGTTAGCTCATGCAATATTGTTAATATAAACTGAAGTGAATAGTGGATTGACAAATTGGATGAGAAAGGTATATTTTGGACGTATAGGTCAATTATTGAGTTTTATATTAAAAAAGAGAAATCTTTCTATATCTCACCCAAGAGATTATAAGCAAGGTGGTGAGGATGGGCGATGGAGGATTTTTTTGATCAATTTGTAAGATTCTGCAAAATCACCTGAAGTATTTTTTTTATAAAAATATTCATCTAATTAAACTCAAGACTAAGATAAATATTTTAATAAAGAATAAGTAATAAATAAATAATAATATTTGTCTAGTATCAACCACCAAGGTAAATTATATATGTACAACCGGATTATACTATTATTCAGATGTATTTATTATGCAATGTTGAATCATGAAATTAAATATTTGTGAGCTTATAATGATGGAGACAAGTTTATAGATGGATATATTAAAGGTGCTATGCTAATCTAATTTCGTCTCCCATGCAGTCTCTCGCCCTGGGGTAAAGGTGAAATAAAGACGATAAAGATAAAAGGTATACATAGTAAAGACAATGGAAATAATAAAAATGACTATGAAATGGAAATAATAAAAATGACTATGAAGGTAGTAAATAAAATAAATAAAGATGACAGTTGATATTGTTAATAAATCGTAGTTGCCTAATAGTTGAAGATGACCGTAAGTTGATAACTGTTTGTTAACAATGATGAAAACTAAAGACAAGAAATTACATTATGTAGTAATTTATGGCTTTTATGTAATAGATTATTGATTTTTAGTATAATAGTATTAAATTGAGTAGGATCAATGGGAAGTAAGATCCGATTGGTGTAGGACTGCTGATCATACTATATTTCAGATCCTATTATGAATAGTTTGTTTAATTTGGGTGTAGGACTGCCTTGATTAAGAGGTACATGTTGGCTCTTCAAATGGAGTTGATATGTTTTGAACTGGTACATATCTTGTCTTTTGGAATTTGAGTTGTAACTAATTCAACAATAGCGTTACCCTCTATGTGAGAGTAATCATCACGGAAAATTGGTTATCTATGTTCGACCTTGGAGGGTGTCCTGAACAGTTAAAATGTTTCGCTTCATAATTTTTCCACAAATTGGTGAATTTGAGAGGTGGTTTCTAATTTTTATTACGCCTGCGAGTCACTGATGTTTATAGTTAAGGGGCATCTTAACTCAGGCAACAATAGCCTTACCCTTCATGTGAGACTAATCATCATGGGGTATTGGTTATTGAGTTTGTGCTTGGCAAGTGTCTTGAACAACTATATGTTTCATCTCATATTTTATTTTCACACAAACTGTGTATTTGATAGAGTTTGAGCAGTGGATTTGTTATGCTATTGCTAATTTTTCATGTGCCTGTTTCACTGATGCTTATAGTTAACCATTGAGTTGTCATGACATTAGAATGTTCTGTGAGAGCTCCTTTCTCTACGTTCTCTTTCCTACTGTTTTCATGTGCCTTTTTGTTGTTAATTTCTGCTGTATAACTTGATTCTTATAGTACCTTAATGTCTCTAATTCGTTGTCATGTTTTAATTTTGTCTTCTATTTATTGTTAGATAGCAGCTTGTTTATTCTAAAGATAATTTCCTTTAAAAATTTGCAGCGCTACATGTATTGGTCCAGGCTCATCTTGTTTCAGCTCGAGGGAGTTCATGAGCATTGTTTCTTAGCTTACTTTTCTTTTCTGTTGTTATTTTCTTGAACAATGCTTTCATCCTTGTACTAATCTGTTGGTACTTTGCAGGTTGTTATGGTCTACCTATGAAAAATGGGAATGAAACACCTTTTGATGTTGTACTCGCAGTTCAACGAAATATGCCAACGAAATACCATATGTAGTGGTGCTGCTGTGAGGATATGAGAAATTCCATATGCCAACGTTTTGGAAGTCATTGTTGGGCCATTTTGTCTAGATCCCTTCCGCCTCTTTTGTGCCCTTGACATTTATCACACTAGTGTTTGTATGATCCAAACTTGTGGATGAATGACTCTTCCCAACTTTGTATACACATTATCTTAACTGTGCTCTGCTTGCTCAATTGATTTTCGTGTTTTCCAAAATAGAGTACAGTACAATTAAAGATGATCCAGACCTCATCGCAAATTGTCATTTGTGCGTTAATTTTGTGCCGTGTGAAGCTTTTAAGCAACACACTGGTGTCCAGCCCACGACACTCAATTGGTCCGATTGATCAGGCAGAAATGCACATTTGGAGCGCAGATCATTTTGTAGTTCCGTTTATTTACGGCAGAGATTGGTAACCGTCAACATATAGAAAAACAAAAAGTTTTGGTTGATTATTACGCATTTGAATTAGTGTTCCCATCTATTTAAATTAGCAGAATTTAAAAATTAAATTACTTTCAAATTTTTATGTTATTCAATGTTAACCCAAATATTGTATATTACGAAACAGGTCTCAGGTCCATTCTGTCCTCAAAATGTCGAATGAAATTAATTAATAGAAAAACATTGACAATTTATTAAATGTTACCAGACTTGATTTTATTAAATATGAAATTGTTCTCTATCCTGCTTTAATGGTCTAAACATGCATAGTATCACGCTCATGTTTACGGTAATACTTTTTTAATTATTTTACTCGTGAGTCCACGCTGACTCGAATCCAAATACGTCAACACAAGGATCCTAACGGTCGAAACCGTAGGATTGGGTGCGACTGGCAGAGTCGATTCCTCGAACCGACTCCCAGCCCGACTATGGACTCGTGCGGAAGACCGCTGCCGTTCCAACATAGCTCAGGTCAACGTAGACGATTCACCGAAGACTGATGTCGTCGAGTCAGACCGGGTTCACCTGAACCCAAACGGGACTCACTCGTAACTGACCGCGTCAGACGGGTCCACAACAGTAGTACCGAGTTGTCCGCGGATCAAGCCGGTGCCCGGCGATCATAGACGGTTGTCCACACGGCGTCGCACGCCTGTAACAGAGGAGACTTGGTCGGTACCTTACCCGTACGCCGACGAGGGAGAACCTGACCGGAAAACTATTACACGGAGTCGCATGCGCAACGGCGTCAACGATGGACGGAACCGTCCAGGCACACCTCGCGTGCGTCCGTTGGCTGGCCAAGCAGGCTGGCCGTCCACCCTCACACGAAGGTGAGGCAGAGAAGACGGAGAGGCCACCTCTGGCGACTGGCTACTGACCCACTGGCGGCGTCTACTCACCACGCACGAAAGAGGGAAGGAGGGGAGTACACGCTGCTGAGGAAGGGCGGCAGTCGAGGGAAGGAGGTTGCGGCGGCCACCAGCTGCACTCCCGCTGGCGATGAAGGAGCGTCCACCAAGGCGGCTCGCTAGACGAGGGGGACGACCTCCGGCTGCTCCACGAACCAGGACAAGAGGTGTCGCACGCAGACGACGAAGGGAGTGGAGGAAGCTCACACGCAGGCGAGACACGGCTCCAGAAGTTCCCGCACGCAAGCGGACCGGCAGCCGAGAGGTAGGGGTGTCAATGGGTACCCGTCTTCGCGGGTACTCGACCCGACCCGAACCGTTTATGGCGGGTTCAGGTTTACTCCCATGGGTACCCACGGGTACCCGATACTCGATTATATATAATAAAAATATATATTTATATAATAAAATGATTTTTTATAAATATATTTATTATTATTTTATAGTTATATTTTATAAAAATAATTTAAAAATAAATATTATAATTTAAATGGGTACCCGTGGGTACCCGTTTAAATACCCGACTCGGGTTTAACCGGGTTCGGGTTTGGGGCGGGTCGGGTCAGGTCGGGTTCGGGTTTGGCCAAAAAGGGCGGGTACCCAACCCGTTGACATCCCTACCGAGAGGGGAGGGGAGCGGGCTCGCCGGAGGAGCAGGAGAAAGAGGCGGCCAACCAAAACCACCGTCGGAGACGGAGCCAGAGAAGCCACCGGGAGCCACGAGCTCGACCGGGGAAGAACACCGGAAAACGAGGAGGTTAGAAGGTACCTCGGTGATCTCTCAGGCCGCCGGCTCCTTCTTTCCGGTGAAGCGGTTGTGACGCCGCCTTCCGAGGTGCTCTGACAGTGAAGTCCGATGACGGCAACGACGACGGTGACAACGTCAGATGCGAAGAGGGGAAGACGACGAGGACAGGGGACGAAGTTCTCCCGGGCGTTCCACCATCCACCCGCACCACCGGAACCCTAGGAGCACTTCGCGGACGAACGTCCGATGGGAAACCCCGAACGGAGGGGAGGGAGAGGTGCACTGGTGAGCTTTCGTCCGAAAGCTTCCTTCTCTCTAACGAGGACGATACCTCGTCTTCTTTTTTTTTTTTTTTTTTTCATTCCACCAGGGTCAACGCACCCTTCGATGAGCCAACCGCCCACGCCGCGTCGTGCCGACGCGTCTCCATCACTCCACTTCGCACGCAACCTCGTGCGTGGAAATCGCCCGTTGGCGATGTCGGGTTTGGATCCGGATTCGGGCGGCGCCCGATCCGATCCACAAATAAATAAAACCATGGCTGGGCTGGATTCCGGCCCGCATGCCTAACACATAGTATAATTGGCTTAAAACATCGAACCTATCTTAACCATATTTTCATCCACGAACCCCAAATTCTCCATTAGCAGATTTCATCCAATAATATTGATGATCTTGGTATCGAAGGTCAGCTCAATCATCACAAATAACTCTTCCTCGTAGCAAAACCTGCAGCCCATATGGCTCTGAACCGTAATCGTCCTCCCCGCTCCCTTCGAGATTCACTCTCCATTTCCGCCTAACCTCCGCTTAGACCCAAACCACCTGATCCTCCACCGATGGCTAAGAAGATCTCTCCAACGGAGGGGAAGCCTTCTGTAGATCACATGAGCAGACAATCCGAAAAGAAAACATGGAATTCCCTCTTCAGAAATAATTTGGGGGACCCTCGAAAAGCTCTCAAATGTCGGAGACTATTCTAAACTCAATAGCAGAAAAGTATCCAAACAAAATAGTCTTTAGAAAAAGATAAGCTAGAGAGATCGAGATAACAATGGAAGAGCTGCTTAATAGGAAAATTTCTTACAAAGGTGCCACCAACGCAAGTAGTGAAGGCTACTGTTACAAGGATTTGGAGACCTAAAACACTGAATGAAGTTACTGATCTGGAGAATGGTTTTTACCTGTTCAGGTTCACTTCTTTGCAAGAGGCTACAAAGATACTTACAGGAGGGCCATGGACCATTCTTGGAGAGGCTCTTCACCTGTAGCCATGGATGCCAGATTTCCATCCTCTTCTGCATAGGATAAAAACGGCACCAATTTGGGTTAGATTCTCGGGACTAACTTTAGAGTACTGGGATGAAGAATATGTTGAAGGAATAGTTGAAAAGATAGGAAAACTTCTGAGAATAGATAAAAGAATATCAATTTTTAACAAAGGAAAATTTCTGCATGTATGTGTCGAGGTGGATATGCAAAAACTTCTATGTGAGGGAGTATGGATTATGGATAGGCCCCAAAGGAAAAGGTTTTTTTAAAAATGTTTGCTTATGAAAATCTTCCAGTTTATTGTGATAACTGTGGCCGCATAGGGCATAAACTATAGGATTGTTTGGAAAAGAAGCCTGAGGAAACAAAACAAATGAAAGAATCAACGACAACCACTTTATTAGATGGAGAAAGCAGCCAAGCGCAGAAGGAGGACACTAGAAAAGAGGTGATGAACCCCTGGATTCGAGTGGAGAGCAGGCGAAGAATAAAGGGGAAACAGAAACCCCCTAAGGCTGTATCGGAGCCGGATCACTTGTAGGAGGAATCCGCAAAAGAGGTTTGCCATGAGGAAGAAGACACAAAGGATGTGGTGATGAAGCTTCACCCGAGAACCCAAAGTAAGGATGGGACAGGAAAGTTGGAGAAACAAATTGTAACAGGAGGAAAATTGATGATGGGACAGGAAAACCCTAGTAGTGAAATGTCAGGTACAATGCAAGGAAAAAAGGATACTTTGAATCTAACACTGTGTATACAAGAGAGGATAGAAAATGGAAGGAAAATGAATGGAAAAGAAAAATTAGAAGGAAAATGGGTGGAAGAGAAAAATATGGTTTTCCTTCCAATTTGGAGGTATTGAGTTTAGAAGGAAAACTAAGAAATTTTCCTTCCAAAATTTTCCTTTCTCTCCCGATAAACAAAGGAAAATGAAAGATATGAAGAACAAGCAAGCTAGCTAGGCAGAATAGCTACTTGGTCCTCGTGTTATGAAGAACAAGCAAGCAACCTAAAATCCCTCACATTACAGAGGATGCCAACGCTACTTGGTCCTCGTGTTATGAAGAACAAGCAAGCTAGGCAGAATAGCTCACACTAACCTTCTAGCTCTTGCCCATTTTTCTTACTTAAAATTTTAAATTTTATAATGTTAGGGATCTCATGGAATTGCAAGGGAGCGGGAAGAAAACAAACTATAGACATGCTTGCCATGTCGAAAAGAAGACTAAACATGAGCTTTATAGCACTCCAAGAAACACATATAGGAGAAGATGCAGCAAAATATATAACAAGAAAACTAGGAAGCCACTGGAAACATGCGTGTTCTCCAGCGAAGCAAGCCTCAAGGGGGATATACATAGCCTGGAACAGTGCAAATGTGGACATGGAGGTAATTGTCATAACATATCAATTCATTAGTCTCATGGTTGATACAAAAAGGTATGACTCTTGGCTGCTTATAATTTTCTATGCATGAATATCTACTATGTTAGAAACAAAATGTGGGAGGATTTATTAAATGTTTCATTCATGAATATTCCTTGGATGTTGTGTGGCGATTTTAACTGCATTACTAATAACAAAGAAAAGATAGGGGGAACTCAGTTCACCCTCAACACTTCTATTATAAAATTCAACAATTTCATAAATGCTAATGGGCTTGTGGACTTAGGGTATGATGGCAACCCTTATACCTAGACTAACAATCAAAAAAGCAGTAGAAAAATTCTCAGTAGATTGGACCGTGCCATGGCTAATAGCAAATGGCTTAAAAGTTTTAGTAACACTTCTATCAAACACCTTCCTAGAGGGCCTTCTGATCATTGCCCTCTCCTTATACATATTCTTCCTACTGGCAAACAAAAACCTAGGCCATTCAAATTTAGAGAAATATGGAACAACTATAATGACATTATTAACATAATTCATACCGAATGGGAGAGACACAAAGATTATGTCCCCACCTTTCAAATCCGTTAGAGAAGCATAAAATATAAACTCATTGACTAGAACAAAAATTATCTTAGTAAACCTGAGGCCACTTTAGAGGCCACTTTAGAGGATACCCAACAGCAGCTCAAGAAAATTCAAGAAATTGAAGGTAGGAGAGACCTTACTAATGAGGAGGAGAAGAAAATGCTTAGCCTTACTAATAAGATGAAAGCATTAGTCAGACATATTAATATAAAATGGCACACCTTGGCTAAGTGCAACTGGATAAAACTTGGGGAGGCTAATAACCAATTCTACCATAAATACACTGCTGAATTTTATAAATACAATTGGGTTATTCTTAGATAGGACTTCATGAAAGCTATTCATAAGTTTCAAGGGACTAATAATATTCTTGAAAATTGGACCTCAACTCAAATCATCTTTATCCCTAAACATTCTAACCCCCAAACCATTAATGAATATCACCCCCTTGTGCTTTGCAATGTTAATTATAAAATCCTATCTAAGGCCTTTGCTAATCGCTTGAAATTTTTTTTACCTAACATTATAAACATTGAACAATATGCTTTTATAAAGGATAGAAATATTCATGAAATTATCAATATTGTCCAAGAGCTTGCTCATAGCATTTATTACTCCAAATCTAAATATCCTGTTGTTCTTATTAAAATTGAATTGAGGAAAGCTTTTGACACTATAAAAAGAGATGCTATTATTCTGGCCTTGAGGGTGCTCAATTTTCTTGAAACTTACATAAGCTGGATTAATGCTTGTATCACCTCACCTTCCTATACTTGCTTCATTAATGGGAACACTACTAAGACCTTTGAGGGAAGTAAGGGCATAAGGCAAGGAGACGCTTTATCCCCATACCTTTATGTTATTATGGCTAACCTTCTAAGTATCCTCTTACACGATGCCATCGAACGTAAGAGAATTACCCCTTATAACATAAAAGGTCAATGTAAGATCTCTCATTTAATGTATGCTGATGACATCATTTTTTGTATGAGGGCTAATAAGAAAACTTGTAAGAACCTGAATTGTATTCTCAAAATTTATTGATCATTGGTCAAGTTGTGAGCATCGAAAAGACTAGAATCTACTACCCTAAGCATTATTCTAAGAATTTGAAAGATACTATTAGCAAAGCCCTGGGTTTTAAACAAAGTAACTGCCCTTTCAAATACTTAGGATCCATCATAAGTCATGGAGCCTCTTCAAAGCAAATTTATAATGAATGTATTGCTAAATTTCAGAAGAAAATTCAGTCTTGGCAAGGTAAATTCCTTACTCAAGCTGGAAAGATCACTTTGGCTAAGAGCGTTCTTTCCTCCATTCCTATTCATAATATGATTACTAATGATTTTAATAACTCCCACTTGGATAAATTGAATGCGCTAATTCCAAAATTCATTTCGATTAACAATAGCGATAAAAAAGGCATTCATCTTATCAAATGGCAAACTCTCATAAAGCCAAGAAATTTAGGTGGCATCTACATCAAAGACTTTAAGGTCCTTAGGTAGGCTTTGAATGGTAAAAGAATTTTGGACTACCTAAACAACAAAGAGAAGCTTTGGGTTAAAGTTAGCATGGTTAAGTATGGAAAAATTAAGCTAGGAACCCCTAGAATTTTCAAAAGAACTAGCCTGGCTTGGAAAAGACTCATTCATGATCTTGATACTATTAAGCCTTATATCACCAAAGATAGTGGAAGCAATCTTCATGATGAGGAAACTGTGAAGAGGGTGAGGGATGATATCTGGGTCTGGAAAAAAAGGTACAAATGGCCTCTCTCTTACAAAATCCATATATAATACTCTTCTTTTGAAGAATGACATGTAGGTGGAGGAAGATAAAAACTGGAAGACGCTTTGGAATTTGCACACTACAACTAAAATCAAAACCTTTGGATGGAAGTTACTCTATAAGCGACTTCTAACCTTTGATAGGCTTCATAAATTTGGCTTAAAGGATGATGCTAAATGCATTCTTTGCAACATAGAGGAGGAAACTGTTGAGCATATCTTCCACAAATGTGATTACACTATAGAAGTGTGGAGAAACCAATTACTGAGAGCTGCAACCTAAACATGGGATCATGGAGAACAGAAGCTTGGATAAAGCCAAGTAAGGATGCTATATTAAAATCTCAGACACTAACATTGACAACTTTTTGGTAGGTATGGAAGGCAAGGAATGCGAGAACCTTCAAAGGGGAGAAAATAAGCCCAGCTTGGACAAGCAAGGAAGCAATTTCAGAATACATAGTAAACTATGAGACTCTAACAAAAGAAATGGAAAGCAAAAGTAAGAAAGAAAGCCATTCAAGTTGCAAATGGGAAAAGCCAAAGATTAATCAAATTAAAGTTAACACTGATGGTTCTTGGGATTATAAGACTAAGAACATCGAAATTGGATATATAGCGAGAGATTGCAAGGGGGAGATCATTATTGCTGCTTTAGCATTTCACTAAACAACTCTGTGCTCTACTCTGAAATCTTGGCTATCAGAAATGCGATGGCTTATTTTCACTCAAATCAAGGAAGGAACGAGGAAATAATTTTGATAGAATCTGACAGTATGGAAGCAATCAACTTTATCAGAGGAAGATACTCATACCCACCATTGGAGATAACTGAAGTGCTCAAAGAGATAGAGTTTATGGGGGCAACAAATAGATTTGATTTTAACTATGTTAGTAGACAATGTAATGGAGTACCGAATTGGCTTACTGTTAAAGCCAAAAATTCTATGCAATCTGATGTATGGTTTGAGAATTGGCCTTCGGTGTTAAGAAGGCTGATGCTTTCGGACTGGATTACTTAAGTTTTAATAAAATGCTTTGTTTGAAAAAAAAAAAAAAGATGATCTTGGCCTCCTCAACACACTGGAGAGCAAATGCCCCCAACCTATGGGATTGAGTTGCATGTTTTCATGAATGTGCTGCTTGGGTCAACAGATTTGAGCAATTCTGATGCAACACGATATGATCGATCACTATTCTGTGTCACTTAACTCATATTACTCTAACAAAAGTACTATTTTTCTCCACACTTGAGAGCAAAAGCGACTCTCCCTCGCGTTACTTGATTAAAATTCTTAAATCACTCACAATTTGTCTCATACAAATTGTGTAGCCTACTAAAAAACATCCAATTGTCCACAACCTTGGAATGTTGATATTGGTCAAGTCCTGGTTTTGCTACATAATATTGACAAGAGTTCACGATTTCTAATGTTTAGTCAAACCTTTTATTAATTTTTTTTGCTCATATTGTAATTTTAACAGGAAACCATAACAGATGCTAATGTTTAATCTATCATACATTGTTTTTATGAAGTTTATATTTTAATCACACCCTGGGCATGGCACGGGCTCTTTTTCCCAGTTATATGATAAGTTAAAAACATGTATGTCATCTAAATTGCAAACCCTTCTATAAGACAAGTAAAATGGCTGCAAAAGGGCTCTTTTTATTGCAAAATGACTGCAAAAGGCAGGTTTACTAAATTTAAGGGCTCTTTTTACTGCAAAATGATTGCAAAAAGGACAAGTAAAATGACTGCAAAAGGGCTCTTTTTACTAAATTTAAGGCAGTGACGATGAATATGGTGTAGTACGTTTTGCGTGGGAACTACTAGTTCTCTTAAAAGCTTGGCTACAAAGATTGTAGCAGGAAGGGGCACCAGGTTCCAGTGCATCACAACGTCTGCAAGGTCAAGTGGAAATGAAAAAGAGGAATGACTCAGAAACTACTGCTGAAGTAGACATCCTTCTATCTATACATACCACATATCGGATGGGCAACTCTGTCTGATACTTGTAATTTGGGGAGAAAAGTGGGGTGGAGTGCTCCATCAACACGGAAAGAGGAGTGGAGAAGCGTCCTTGCAAAGTTTGCTGTCTGACAGATCGAGATTGCTCATCTTTTCTTCACACCATAACAACTGCTGCTTGCTGATCTTTGCCATCCTCAGAACCCTTGATATGACTTTGATGTCAATAAGAGAAAAGAACAATTCCACTTCTTCCTTGGTCTTAGGCCAAGTTTTATTCATCCATCCTTTCTTCTTTTTAACCAGCTCCTTCACTTTAGTTTCCTTCTGTAGGTCAAAGCCAGATTTAATATTTTTTTTATAGATTTAATGCATATGGTACTATTGTCTCAATCATAAACCAGGTATGGGGGAAAATCACTAACATCATGTATAACTAATTATAAAAAATTACAATATGACTTATTAACTAACAACACTAATGTTAGGCCCAAGCCCAACCAAATTGGTGAAGCAGGTGGCGGGCTATTGGATCCGGGCGGACGACTAACGGGTCAAGTGCCCGTTTGGGTAAGTTAGGGCTACAATAGCCCTCTCCACGCGATCGCGTGGGCACGATGCTAGGAAGGGACTGTAGCGGCGGCTGCACCTCCCTCTCTCCCCGATCTCCTCCTCTCCCCTGCCGTCGAGCGACTATTTATTAAAGATTTTTCTAAGATAGCTCACCCCTTAACTAATCTACTTGCTAAAGATGCTATATTTTGCTTTGACAGGGATTGCGACGAAGCCTTCATGAAACTTAACGAAACATTAATTTCTGCCCCAATAATTCAACCCCCAGATTGGTCATTACCCTTTGAGGTGATGTGCAATGCTAACGACCAAGCTGTCGGGGTGGTTTTGGGACAAAGGAAAGACATGAAGCTTCACGCCATCTACTATGTCAATCAAACACTCAACTACGCATAGATGAATTACGTGACCACGGAGAAAGAGCTGCTAGCGATTGCCTTTGCTTTTGATAAATTTCGTTCTTATTTAGTTAATTCAAAAGTGATTGTTTTTACTGATCATGCAGCCATAAAATATCTGATGACCAAGAAGGATGCCAAGCCAAGGCTCATTAGATGGATCCTCCTCTTGCAAGAATTTGATGTAGAGATCAGAGATAAGAAGAGAAGTGAAATTTTAGTGGCTGACCATCTTTCTAAACTTGAATGTGGCGCTGACAAGAAGATTGATGACGAGTCGGAGATTAATGACACGTTTCTTGAAGAACATCTCTATGCTTTATTAGATCAACAAGTCCCATGGTATGTCGACTATGTCAACTACATTATTTCTAACATCTTTCCTCCCGATCTCACTTTTTAGAGGAAAAAGAGGTTTCAACATGATGTGAAGTTCTATTATTGGGACGAGCCGTACTTATACCGGCGATGTACTGACGGGATGTACAGACGATGTGTACTAGAGGTGGAGATATAGGATGTGTTGACTCATTGCCATTCTTCACCTTATGGAGGACACGCCGCGGTTGCAAAAACGACATTCAAAGTCCTACAATCAGGTTTATATTGGCCTTCCATATTTCATGATGCTCGACATTTTGCTTTAACTTGTGACAGCTGTCAACGGACTGTGAACCTCTCAAGAAGGGACAAGCTACCTCCGAATGATATGTTGGAGGTGGAGATTTTTGACGTATGGGGGATTGATTTTATAGGACCCTTCCCATCCTCATGTGGCAAGCGGTACATTATAGTTGCCGTCGACTACATGTCGAACTGGGTTGAGGCATTCGTCGAGGCTACTAACGACTCCAGGGTCATCATGAAGTTCATGAAGCGAGCAATTTTCCCCCGGTTTGGAGTCCCGCGCATTTTGATAAGTGACGGAGGATCCCACTTCATTGAGCAGAAGTTTGGAGCACTCTTGAAAAAGTATGGGGTAAAGCACAAGATTGCCACGCCCTATCATCCTCAAACTAGTGGACAGGTAGAAGTCTCCAATAGGAAAATCAAGCAAATACTGGAGAAGGATGTATCTCGATCACGGAAGGATTGGGCATTGAAGTTACCCGATGCTTTATAGGCCTATAGGACTGCATTCAAGACACCCCTAGGTATGTCTCTTTTCCAACTTATTTATGGAAAATCCTGCCACTTACCTGTTGAACTTGAGTACAGGGCGTACTGGGCTATCAAGCAAATAAACTATGACTTTAAAAGTGCTAGTGAAAGGAGAAGATTGCAACTTGACTAGTTGGATGAGATGCGCCTATTTGCATATGAAAATGCCAAAATCTACAAAGAACGCACCAAGTACTAGTATGACAAGCGCATATTGAAGAAGGAATTTCATGAAGGGGGCAAAGTACTACTTTTCAACTCGAGACTTCGGTTGTTTCCAGGAAAGCTCCGCACAAGGTGGTCTAGACCATTTGTAGTACAACATGTTCAACCTTATGGCGCAATCACAATTTGGACTGAACGCATAGGGAGCTTTGTAGTCAATGGACATCGACTTAAATATTATTTTGAAGATGAACAAGTCGACAAGGGGGAAGTTCTTGCCCTTTTTGATCCTACTGACTTGATGACTTGATACTTCTATGGTTGAGCTATTGACCTAAAACTAGCGCTCTTGGGAGACAACCCAAGTTTCTTCTCTTTTCGATTCATATTCAGTTTATTTCTGTTCTAAATTCATCGTAGTAGAGTGTTTTCAATTATCTAATTTTTGTTTAGTCTCTCTTGAGAGGATTGTGATTATGATTTATGCTGATGACAGACTTATTTTATGTTGTAGGCATGCTGGGCGAACAGAAAATTTTTACTGGGATTCTTTTCGGCAGCACAGTAACACTTCACCGCCTGGCGGAGTTCACCCGTGAAGTCTACTGTACCTTCAGTTAAACTGGGTTTTCACGAAAATTTTCATGGAGTCAAGATGGATTCAGCGGTTTTGGGCAATTTTTAGTACTTTGGTATCTTCAGTTTCTTACAGTACACTTCACCGCCAGGGTTCACCCGTGAAGCCTACTGTATCATATCACCATTAGAGGATTTTAGCCACAGCAAGCATCACGGCCTGGTGAACCCAGTGGGGTTCACTCATATATCTGTCAGCGCTGATTGCTTCCAAAAAGCTTCACGGTCAGGTGAACCCCAGGGGGTTCACCCGTGAAGATCAATAAACCGGTTGCACACCCATTCTCATACAGAGAGCTACACGGCTAGGTGAACCCGGCTGGGTTCACCCGTGCTTCTAACTATGCATCGCCTGTGTTAACCCTAAAGTACGGGTAGGGTTCCCCAATCCTGCACGCCGCCGCTCGATTCTCTCCAACACCTTGCTCCAGCTGGCGAAACTTCTCTTCTTCGTTCCTTCAGAAGCCACTCTCCCCACAGCCTTGAACTCCTGACAGGTTTGCGCCACCCTGATCTAGACTTCAAAGCACTTTTCTAGTTCTCTTCTTGCTCGCCGATTTTTTTTGTTTTCGCCTCTTTGATTGGTCGAGACTTCTCTGGTTTTCTGGTTTTCTTCTTCGTCTCCGAAAATCTCATCAAATGGCACCAAGGCGCAAAGCCGTCGTCTCCCGTCACCGCGATCCGAAACCTATGTCCGACTCTTCAACAGAGGACGATGATTATATTCCGCCTGAGTCGCCTCCGCTTGCATCTGCTAGTTAGCCGACACAACCCTCTTCTTCCAGGCAGCAGCCACGTCCATCTGCTCAGCAACCTCAGACGTATGTATCTCCATTGAACGAGTTCGGTATCATTTTCAGGAACACTGAGCACGAGCAGAACTACAACCTCCTTCTCCATCACCGAGTGCTCAACACCCGTTATTTGGACAGAAGCACGCTTGCTCTTCTTGGCCTCTTAGAAGATGTTGAGCTGATGTATTCAAACATTGGCTGGGAACAATTCATGCGGCTGGCCACACCAACATATGTTGGCCCCACCTTGGAATTCTTGAGCTCCCTAGACGTGAAAGCTGACGTTATGCTTGACGAAGACCCGGGGCACATCTCCTTCCGCCTTGGAAATATAGAGCACTATTTTTCTCTCTCCCAGCTCTGCCATGTTTACGGTTTTCTAGAACCATGCACACGCAAAATACCGGCGGAGTTCAGCTAGCAAGCTTTTTGGGGGGCGATTACAAACGAACATATTTATTCAGCTAGAGTTGCCCGAGCGTCCAGCATCTGCAACCCGGTGATTCGCTACGTTCAAAGGAAGCCAATTCTGCTTACCGCTGCCGAATCCAGAGCGCACCAATATCCGCATATGTGAGAATTGGCGCATCAAGCTGATTGCCGACCCCCAGCCTGATCCAGTAGATACTGCACCTCCAGCTCCCGTCACTTTCTGTTTTGGCGGACCCTCGTCTTCGGACTCTATGATGGTTGTACTTCAGGAGATTCACGAGAAGCAGCTACATCAGCGGGAGGTTATCGATCAGATGGACTCCACCACCTCTTCCATTCACCACGAGCAATCTTCCCGCTGGGAAGCTAATGAAGCCGGAATGCAAAGGCAGCATAAGATGCTTAGTTCTATTTGGGAAAAGCTATCCACCATGGACGATCGGTTAGCCTTTGACACACTCCGCAAGTGCACAGATATGTCGAAATAATATAAAAGATGTCGAACCCCACAGGGAACAAGGTTGAGTACTAGAAAGTCTGAGTCCTAATAGCTAGGCGAATCGAAACGTGGGTTTTTGAAGACGGAAATCGAAAACAAACAAGTGCAACTACTTCGGTAGAGAAAAGATATAAGAGAGAATTCAGGGCTATGGCTTCCACCACGATGATAATCTTAATCACACAAGAAAGATATTAGTTATTTGGTTTATTGGTTTTGCACAAGGAGTCTAGCCCTAGGGTACAAGGTGCCTTCTCTCGAGTGATACACGCCGGTGTTCGTTTTAGACCGACCTCCTACTCTCGCGGTGGATCATTCTAAGACGAACCCAATGAGTTCTATGGCAAACTATGAAATCCTCGAGCGAAGACCAAGCACTCTCGTGTCGAGGTCTTGCAAGTTTTACTCAGAGGTTCGACCCTTACGATCCTTCTCTCGATATGAATCATAACGGCTAACACGCGATATTACTCGGCCAAGGTAAAACCACGAAATAAATATGTCAAAGTAAAATATGCTCACAATTCATACCGAATAACATAAATAGATACAAAGTTTGCAATTAAAATCATCAAAGGGTTTCCACCAAGCCCCGAAATAGGGTTTACGCTACAATCGTCATTGAAACACTCAAAATCTCTCTTTTAATGAAATGAAAGTATAAGAAAATGAAGCTAAGGGGAAGGAGACGATGAACCGAAGGAATCCTGAAGAATTCGTGATGATCGTGTGTCTCAATCTCCGAAAATCTCTAAAAGTCGCCTCTAGCGCCGTGTTCTTCCGCCCGTGCCTCTTCTTCGCGTGAATGATCGATAGTTAGGGCATGAAAAATTGGGGCTTTTATATTCCATCTGTTCGCCTCTGAAAGAGCTTTCCATAGACACCTCACTTGCTAAATTTTGACTCCAAACGAGTGAGAAATCATGGAAAAACCTAGTGGAATTCGGTCTCGTTCGCGCCTGGGTTGGAATCATGGGTGAACCCCGCCGGGTTCACCTGCCCGTGATTCCCTCTGTGAGTTCGGACGAATAGAAGCGTGGTGAGCCCGGTGGGGTTCACTTGCCCGTGCTTCTCTCTGGACAGATCTCGGCCAAAGTGAAAATCGGTGAACCCGGTGGGGTTGACCTGGCCGTGATGCTTTCTGCACCTCTACTGGCTGACGACCGGGACCGTGATTCTTACTGTGAAGTCCCTGCAGCCTGGCGAAGAATCTGGTGAACCCCATGGGGTTCACCTGGCCGTATTTTTTAGGCTGACTCCGTTTAAGCTCAAATTTGACGTGTGACCTCGTCTTCATACAAGAAATCGTCCCATGGCCTTAGAATCTTCAAAATATGTTGAAAAGGGGCGTTTTTACCTAAAATTCCATAAAAGTGCCAAAAAGTGAAGATTCCGAAGATATCAAGTAATTTAGCCTAAAAAGAGTATGAAAGTATTGAAATAAGCCTAGAATTAGCATGAAATATCTATGAAAATTACTACTAAAATACAACGCATCAAAATACCCCAGACTAAAATCTTTGTTTGTCCTCAAGCAATAAAATAAGATAAAATACAAGATAAGTATAAGAGCAATCTTTTGTGCTGAGATATACTTCCAAGTTAGAAAAACATTCAATAGCAATCCAAGATCTAATCAGGATAAATTAAGTAAATGATTGCTTCAAGTGTTCAACAGTTTGATCCCACAATAACTAGATGCTAAACAACCTAGTAAGCAACAAACATAGGATTCAATCAAGCCTACACACCACACTTATGCAATTCTAATCTCTCCAAATCAAATCGTTGGGGTTAACTCAGATGTTTTATATGGAGTATGATACACTGATTATTGCATTGGACTTCAACTCATAACCTTAGGTACCATTGCCAATTTTCGCAATGCCAAGTAGAGGAGTCTTTTTACTGATTTCAACTTCACATCCCTTAGATTTCAACTCATGTCCTTCGGTACCATTGCCAATTTTGCGCAGTGCCAAGTAGAGGAATCTAAGGGTGTAAATTTTATTTTTTTTTATTCATGCTCAGGAGTTGATAACATATCCTTTTTGACAAATGCAGTGTCTCCTCAACAACAGAAAGGAATTCAAAGAATAACTACGAGAGTATATATCTCAATACGATTCTCATGTAAAATGCAAGCTTGATTTGATTTAATAATCAAAGAAATGTTTGACCCACTAATGAACAACTCAAAGACAATCCAAAATTTCTAAATCATAGAACATATGGATATAATAAAAAAGAATCTCTAACAAGGAGGTATTATCAACAATATTTGATTATTCTTAACCAATCATGCATTCAACTTTTAAATTTTTGAAATGGCTTTCATAGGACAAGACTGACAAGACTCATGCACATGTGAATTCAGCAAAAAATTTTACACAGCATGTATGAGAAGCATAATCATCATAACAAAGTAAGGTCACATGTAACAAGCAAGAAAGTAATGTCATACGGTCACAGGGTGGGGCCTGAAGATGTGGACCAGGCCCACGAATATAATGGCATATAGGATACAATGCCACATAATATCCATCTCAAAGTAAAAGTATCCATCCAAACATAGTAAAGTCAAGGTGTCATAGTCATGTAGCCGCATGAAGAAAAGAGAATAGAAACCAGAATGCAGAAAGCTCACCCACTCTAAAAGTTTGCATAGTCCTCTATGCAATACCGTGTTGTGAGAGGAGTGGATGACGATGCCGGTGCTGATGGGAGGCTACTTCCGCTTGCGCGAGTGAGAGCCAGAAGCCCTGGAGCTCTTGCTCTTCCCGCGTCCGGTGTAATCTAGCTCAGCCTCGTCATCAGAAGAAATGTTCATGCGAGCCATTTTGTCTTCAGAGAGGGCGGATAGCCAGTCGTCCATGATTGATATCTTCTCCCAAACAGAACTCAACATTTTATGCTGACTCTGCATATGGGCTTCCATGGACTCCCAATGCGAAGATTGGTTCTGCTGGATGTGGGTAACGGCGGTGTCCAGGTTATCAATCATCTCCCGTTGATGGAGTTGCTCCTCTCTGATTTCCTGCAATACAGACATCATATAATCGTGAGAGGAGGTGCCACCAAAGGAAAATGCTCCAGGTGTTGGTGGTGCAGTGTCGACTGGGTCGGGCTGTGCGTCCTCAACTGGCTGGATGCGCCAGTTTCCACAGACTCTTACTGATGTGCGCTCTAGGTTCGGTAGTGGAAGGCAGAATGGGCTCCCTTTGAATGTCATACAATAGGAATCTCCCTTGTGAACAATCAGCTTCATAGCAACGCAAGACTCGATGTCGAGCCTGTTGCTGCCAGTGGCTTCCAGTGTGCCGTATGGGATGATGCCCAAGGAAACTGCCGATGGTGTAATCAGGCCGCCGATCACAAACGCTCCTTTCAATGAATGGGCGGCACGGCTAAATTGATTTGCCAAATAATACCCAGAATCCACCCTAAAATTGTGCAGTATACACGAGAGATAAAAGAGCTCGTTCTGCCGAACCATACCATCACTCTCACCGCGGCCAAATAAGGTGTGGGTCAACACGCGGTGGACATACTTGAGCACAGAGTTGCATAAACTAGATGCACGAGCCACGCTAGCGGAATAGATGTGCTCGTTAGTAATTGCGCCCCAAAAACCTTGCTCGCTGAACTCAGTGGGGACCCTGCGAACACAAGGCTCCGGAAAACCAAAAATACAACGCAATTGTGAGAGAGTGAGAGTATGTTCGATGTTACCCAACCGAAATGTCAAACGTCCTGGATCGTCCTCGAGAATAGGATTGGCCTGCACTTCCAAAGAACTCAGAAATTCCAAAGTCACGCCAACATAGGTGGGAGAAAATAGTCGCTAGAACTGCTCCAAACCCACTGCAGCATACATCATGTCGATGTCATCAAGCATCCCAAGCATCTGCAGTGTTCCTCTGTCAAGATACCTCGTGTTGAGGACCCGGCGCTGGCGCAATATCTAATAGCGTTGTTCTTGGGCAGCGTTGCGAAAGATAATCCCGAACTCGTTCGGGGGAGAGGCATATGGCTGTGATCGGCTGGAAGGAATGCTCCCATGGCGAGAGGAAGAAGAGCTTGGAGTCACCCTCGAAGATGGTCGGCGAGATGGAGGTGTAGGTGACGGCTCGTACTCCTCATCGTCGGTACCGGACGAATCGGACAGCACCTGTTGAGGGCGTGAGGTTCGCTTGGCAGCCATTACTTTTGTTCGTGGAGGCATGGTGCTGAAATAGATCAAGATCAGTTGGGAAGCCTCATGGAAGAAGGTCTGGCCGGTGGCGTGAGGAAACGTGAGCAGGTGGCTGATCGGCGGAAACCGAAATCCGTAATCGCTCGAAGCAGAGATCCGTCTGGATGAAGGGAAAAGCTGGATCAACCCCTTAGAGATCTTCCTCGAGTGTCAAGAAGGAAAGAAAATGGCGCAATCTTGGTCGGCTTCGACGGGATCGGGAAGGCGGCGGCAATCGGCAGAAAGACCCGAAGAACTGGCGAAACGAAAATCCAGTGTCGTTCGAAGAAGAAACCCGATACGAAATCTTAGATCTAACCCTTGAGAACCTCCTCTGCGTGCTGGAAGGACAAGAGGGCGGCGTGATCGGATGATCTTCGTCGAGCGCAGGAGGCGGCGGTGGAGAAATCGCGTGCGGTGCCCTAGCTTCGGATGAACACGGGTTAGAATACCAGTGAACCCGCCCGGGTTCACTAGCCCGTGATGTTCTCTGTGGTCGGGCTGTGGTAACAGAAGCATGGGTGAACCCGCTGGGGTTCACCGACCTCTGAAGCTCACTAGAAATTTTCTGCAGTCCGGAAAGATGGTGAACCCCGTGGGGTTCACCTGCTCGTGAAGCTCACTGGTTGTTTTCTGCGCGTATTGAAAATCTGGTGAACCCCGTGGGGTTCACCTGGCTGTGAAACTTACTGAACATATTCCTGGGTGCCTGCACAGTGCACTTCACGGGTGAACCCCATGGGGTTCACCAGGCCATCATTTGCACTGTTTACTTCAAAAATTCTAGAAAAATTCTGGAAAAATTCTCATGCGCCCCATCTTCATCCTAAATCATAAAGAGACATCAATTTAGTAGCAATCCCCTCTAGAAATCTAAAGAAATGAAAAAGAAACCAATAGTCTAAAACACTAACTAATAACAAAAAGAAACTATGCATAAAAATTAAAGTTAAGCAGAAACTTGGGTTGCCTCCCAAGAGCGCTAGTTTAAGGTCGGTAGCTCGACCATAAGAGTTTTCAAAGTTTCAAATCCGGGGAGTCTGAGAGAGCTAAAACTTCCTCTCTCTTAACCTGCTCATCTTCAAAGTAATGCTTGAGGCGGTGCCCATTTACTGTGAAACTCCCAGTTCATTCTATCCAAATTGTGATAGCACCATAAGGTTGAACTTTCTGAACTGTGAAAGGACCGGACCACCTCGTTCGAAGCTTTCCTGGAAACAATCGAAGTCTTGAATTAAACAGAAGTACTTTATCCCCCTCATGAAATTCTTTCTTTGTTATGCGCTTGTCGTGCCAAAATTTGGTGCGTGCTTTGTAGCTCTTGGCATTCGTGGTAGGGTTTGTTGGTGTAAGTTCCAATGGTTCCACTTTTGTTCCGGGCGGCTTATCATTCTGTATAGCTTTCTCCACAATGTCAATGCTGCAGCATGTACCTGCAAGAGAAGATTTTTTCAAGGTATCAGTTAAATCAAATTGAATAACGTTGCCATAAATGTTCAAAGACAGTTTCCCATTCTTGACATTCATGACAGCACCTACAGTGGCAAGAAAAGGTCTCCCAGAATGATAGGGAGCTTGTCATCCTCATCAATTTCCAAGATAATAAAATCAGCAGGAATAAAGTAATCTCCTACTTTAATAGGTACGTTCTCTAAAATACCAACTAGGTGGCGTACAGATCTGTCTGCAAGCTGTATGGAAATATTAGTTGGTTGCAAATCCCCTAAGTCTAGCCTTTTACAAAGTGATAGTGGCATGAGGCTGACGCTTGCTCCTAGATCGCATAAAGTTCTCTGAAAAGACATCTCTCCAATCTGGCAGGGTATGGAAAAACTGCTTAGGTCTTTAAGCTTCTGAGGTAGCTTGTTCTGGATGACGGCGCTGCACTCCTCAGTAAGTGCAATGGTCGCTTGATCTTCTAGCTTCCTCTTGTTTGATAAGATATCTTTCAGAAATTTGGCATAAGTTGGCATCTGCGAAAGAGCATCAACGAAAGGGATGTTAATACAAAGTTTCTTTAAAACCTCTAAAAACTTACCAAACTGCTTGTCCAATTTAGCTTTGACAAGCCTTTGCGGAAAAGAAATCGGTGGCTTGTATGCTGGCGGTCCCACATAGGGCCGCTCCTCCTCAACTGGCTTAGGTGCTACCGATGTTACATCTAAATGCAGTTCCACTGGTTCCAGTTGCTTGCCGTTCCGAGTGGAGATTGCATTGCAATGCTCTCTCGGGTTTACTTCTGGTTGGGATGGTAGCTTCCCTGGTACTCTCGAAGATGAAATAGCTTGCTGGGCTAGCTGACTTTCTAGCATTTTATTGTGTGTTTCCAGGGAGTCCATCCGTGTCATCATCATCTTCATCATGTCTGTAAGTCCTTCAAGTTGCTTGCTCAGATTTGAATCATTATTGGGCCTTGGCTGTTGCTGTGGTGGTGGCGGTGCATTATAGTTTCTGGCCTAGAATCCTGGTGGTCTGAAATTGTTCTGTTGGGGTTGCCTAAAGTTTCCTTATGGGGGCTGGGTCTGCTGTGGTGGAACTTGTCCAGGCTGAATCGGCTGAGTTGTCCGGTAAGAGAAATTTGGATGGTTGCGCCATCCTGGATTGTAGTAGTTGGAATAAGGGTTATTGTTCTGGTTGAAATTTCCAACTGCATTCAACTGCTCAGGATGAGTCGCAGCCATCTGTCCATCTCCTACCTGGCAATCTGCCCTTGCATGACCTACAACTTCACAGACCTCACAAGTAATAGCGTTAACATCCATTGAATTAACAGACCAAGAGTCAAGCTTCCTAGTCAAATTATCAACCTTAGCAGTAAGTGCAGTCAAAGAATCCAGGTCATACTTACCTGACTTCTTGGTAGAAGTACCTCTCTCGGATGTCCATTGGTGATGGTTAATTGTCATATCCTCGAGAAGGTTCATTGCATCTTCCACTCTTCTGTTCATCAAAGCACCTCCTGCTGCAGCGTCCACTGTAAGCCTCGTGTTGTAATCCAAACTGCTGTAGAACGTTTGGATCAAAACCCAAGTCTCAGCACCGTGATGTGCACACATCCTTTGGAGCTCCTTAAACCTCTCCCAAGCTTCGTATAGGGATTCTCCATCTTTTTGCATGAAACTTGTTATCTGATTCCGCAATTGAATTGTCTTTGACGGAGGGAAGTACTTGGAGAGAAAGGCTTGAGAAAGCTCTGCCCATGTTCTTATTGAAGCAGCAGGTAGTGTGTGCAGCCAAGCTCTCGCCCTGTCCCTCAGAGAGAAGGGAAACAGTCGTAACCTGATAGCATCAGCAAACACACCGTTAATTTTCAACATGTCGCAATATTCCAGAAAAATAGAGAGGTGCATGTTGGGGTCCTCAAGAAGAGAACCACCGAATTGGTTTTGTTGCACCATAGAAAGAAGAGCATGTTTTATTTCGAAGTTGTTGGCCTCAACAACGGGCCTAGCAATTCCAGATTGAAAACCATGTGCGTAGGGAGCGGAATAATCCTTTAATGTCCTGTTGTTGTTATAGTTGTTGCCCATTGGTTGTTGTACTCGGTCATTGTTCACTTCAAGTTGAATGTGTTCCATCTGATTTTCTCCTCCTGGATGGTTCATGATTTCTTTCTTCAGAATTTGATTTTGCTTCCTTCTTGTCCGGAAGGTGCGCTCGATCTCTGGATCAATGTCAAAGAATGTACTTGCCCTAGAACTTCTTCGCATGAAACGGTCAGTCAAAATTATAAAGTTCTAAGACAGCAAGTAAATAAAAAGAAAAAGAAAATAGCAGTGCAGTAAGAAAAATCTAACCTAAGGCCTAGTATATCAATTCTCGGAAGTATACTAATATCAACCGTTGCTCCCCGGCAACGACGCCAAAAACTTGACACGCTCCGCAAGTGCACGGATATGTCGAAGTAATATAAAAGATGTCGAATCCTACAGGGAACAAGGTTGAGTACTAGAAAGTCCGAGTCCTAATAGCTAGGCGAATCGAAACGTGGGTTTTTCAAGACGGAAATTGAAAACAAACAAGTGCAACTACTTCGGTAGAGAAAAGATATAAGAGAGAATTCAGGGCTACGGCTTCCACCATGATGATAATCTTAATCGCACAAGAAAGATATTAGTTATTTGGTTTATTGGTTTTGCACAAGGAGTCTAACCCTAGGGTACAAGGTGCCCTCTCTCAAGTGATACACCCCAGTGTTCATTTTAGACCGACCTCCTACTCTCGCGGTGGATCGTTCTAAGACGAACCCAATGAGTTCTATGGCAGACTATGAAATCCTCGAGCGAAGACCAAGCACTCTTGTGTCGAGGTCTTGCAAGTTTTACTTAGAGGTTCGACCCTTACGATCCTTCTCTCAATATGAATCATAACGGCTAACACGCGATATTACTCGGCGTAAAACCATGAAATAAATACGTCAAAGTAAAATATGCTCACAATTCATATCGAATAACATAAATAGATATAAAGTTTGCAATTAAAATCATCAAAGGGTTTCCACCAAGCCCCGAAATAGGGTTTACGCTACAATCGTCATTGAAACGATCAAAATCTCTCTTTTAATGAAATGAAAAGTATAAGAAAATCAAGCTAAGGCAAAGGAGACGATGAACCGAAGGAATCCTGAAGAATTCGTGATGATCGTGTGTCTCAATCTCCGAAAATCTCCAAAAGTCGCCTCTGGCGCCGTGTTCTTCCGCCCATGCCTCTTCTTTGCGTGAATGTTCGATAGTTAGGGCATGAAAATTGGGGCTTTTATATTCCATCTATTCACCTCTGAAAGAGCTTTCCATAGACACCTCACTTGCTAAATTTGGACTCCAAACGAGTGAGAAATCATGGAACAACCGAGTGGAACTCGGTCTCGTTCGCGCCTGGGTTGGAATCACGGGGGAACCCCGCCGGGTTCACCTGCCCGTGATTCCCACTGTGAGTTCAGACGAATAGAAGCGCGGTGAACCCGGTGGGGTTCTCCCGCCCGGGCTTCTCTCTAGACAGATCTTGGCCAAAGTGAAAACCGGTGAACGCGGTGGGGTTCACCTGGCAGTGATGCTTTCTGGACCTCTACTGGCTGACGACCGGGATGGTGAACCCGGTGGGGTTCACCAGGCCGTGATTCTTACTGTGAAGTCTCTGCAGCCTGGCGAAGAATCTGGTGAACCCCATGGCCGTATTTTTCATGCTGACTCCGTTTAAGCTCAAATTTGACGTGTGGCCTCGTCTTCATACAAGAAATCGTATCATGGCCTTAGAATCTTCAAAATATGTCGAAAAAGGGCGTTTTTACCTGAAATTCCATAAAAGTGCCAAAAAGTGAAGATTCCGAAGATATCAAGTAATTTAGCCTAAAAAGAGTATGAAAGTATTGAAATAAGCCTAGAATTAGTATGAAATATCCATGAAAATTACTACTAAAATGCAACGCATCAAAATACCCAAGACTAAAATCTTTGCTTGTCCTCAAGCAATAAAATAAGATGAAATACAAGATAAGTATAAGAGCAATCTTTTGTGCTGAGATATACTTCCAAGTTAGAAAAACATTCAATAGCAATCCAATATCTAATCAGGAGAAATTAAGTAAATGGTTGCTTCAAGTGTTCAACAGTTTGATCCCACAATAACTAGATGCTAAACAACCTAGTAAGCAACAAACATAGGATTCATTCAAGCCTACACACCACACTTATGCAATTCTAATCTCTCCAAATCAAATCGTTGGGGTTAACTCAGATGTTTTATGTGGAGTATGATACACTGATTATTGCATTGGACTTCAACTCATAACCTTAGGTACCATTGCCAATTTTCGCAATGCCAAGTAGAGGAGTCTTTTTACTAATTTCAACTTCACATCCCTTAGATTTCAACTCATGTCCTTCGGTACCACTGCCAATTTTGCGCAGTACCAAGTAGAGGAATCTAAGGGTGCAAATTTTGTTTTTTTTATTCATGCTCAGGAGTTGATAACATATCCTTTTTGACAAATGCAGTGTCTCCCCAACAATAGAAAGGAATTCAAAGAATAACTAAGAGAGTATATATCTCAATATGATTCTCATGTAAGATGCATGCTTGAGTTGATTTAACAATCAAAGAAATGTTTGACCCACTAATGAACAACTCAAAGACAACCCAAAATTTCTAAATCATAGAACATATGGATGATTCCCTATGAGAAGACAAAGCTGCCCGTCAAATTTGGGCTCAATCGGAACTATTTTTGGACTTCACGGCCAGTCACCGGTGCTTTTGCTAGTAACCGGAACTTACTGTGTACTTCACTGGTTGATGAATCCCATGGGGTTCACCGGTGATCCTTGTTTTAATTCAGTCACTTGGATTATATTGTGAGCATATTTTACTTTGATATGCAAATCTCATGATTTTACCTTGGCCGAGTATTTTCATATTTTAGCCATTACGATTCATACAGAGAGGAGGATTGTAAGGGCGGATCTTCTTAGTAAAACTTGCGAAACCTCGACACGAGAGTGCTTGGTTTTCGCTCGAGGGTTTCATAATCATCCATAGAACTCATTGGGTTTGTCTAAAATGATCCACCGCGAGAGTAGGAGAACGTCTTAGACAAACACTAGGGTGTACACTCAAGAGAGGGCACCTTATTCACTAGGGATAGATTTTTTTTGCGAAATCATAAATCCATATAGCCGATATTTTTAAATGCAATTAAGATCGTCAGCATGGTGGAAACCATAGCCCCTGATCTCTCTCTCATATTTATTCTCTTCCGACGTAGCTTCAATTTCTCGTTTTCGATTTAAGTAATCAAAACCCGTTTCGATTGGCTTAGCTATTAAGAGTTAGATTTTCTGGTATTTAACCTTGTTTCTTGTGGGATTCGACATCTTTTATATTACTTCGACATCTTTTATATTACTTCGACATAACCATGCACTTGCGGGACGTGTCAGTGGTTCAGCCGCTTAGCCCCTGCATGGGCGTGCTTGGGTGCAAGATAAAGTGTTGACTCGAGTATAATTTATTTAAAAAATTTTTACCCTAATTTTGGGCATGGCAACTAACATCATGTAGTCTCAGATCAATGACTTATTGATTAATTATATATTGACTTGGTCAGACTTAGAATAGTTTGGATGGTAAGCTTCCGCTGCTTGCGAAAATATTTCTTCGGCAGTGGGTCTCTGAAGAATTTTTGTGCACAGCCCCATCAACTCCCCCATCAATGGAGTTGATGGTAAATCTCAAAAATGACTGTTTACACAATTCTTAACACCATCAACACCATTCATAGGAGCTGTGCACAAAATTTTTTTGTGCAGCGGGATTGCCAAAGAAATTTTTTCAGTGATTGCTACTTTGAGAAGTGAAATGAAGAGGTGCTCTGTGTGCGTTTGCAACGTGGAAATTACTTTTGGTAGGTCACAGAACTTATTTAGAAATATTTTATTTTATAAAAAATTATTTATAGAGATTATAAAATTTTTGTTTGAATTTATTTTATAAAGAATTTGATAAAATTAAATATATAAGGGGTTTTATAAATATATAAGAGGTGACAGTTAAGTAGTAACGTTGCCAGAATCAAAAAGAAAAGTTGGTTTTAGATGGCCGTGGATGAGAATGAATATATAAGAGGTGACATATAAGAGGTGACAGGGTTTTAATAGACCTGGCAAAACAGGTCAGCGGATCGTGTTCAAGTTGACCCGTTTATGACTCATGACCTGATTAACTTAATCTAAATATGATCTGTTTAATTAATTGAGTCAGATGATCTAACTTAAACACGACCCATATATATTTGGATCAACCCGACACGACCCAATTAACCCATTTAATATTAAATAATTTAAATAAATATTTATAAATATATATATATATATATATGTATATATATATATATGTATATATATATGTATATGTATATATGTATATATGTATATGTGTATATGTATATATGTATATGTGTATATGTATATATGTATATGTGTATATGTATATATGTATATGTATATATGTATATATGTATATGTATATATGTATATATGTATATGTATATATATATATATATATATATATATATATATAAATATTAACCCGATTAACTCGATACGACATGACTCAACCCGAAATGATATATATATATATTTATATATAATATATAATTATATAATATAATCGGGTTAAGGGGGTTAACCCGATTATAACCCAATACGACCCGTTTAATTTCGGGTCATGAACAGATTGACCTGTTTATGACCCGAATACAATTAGACCCAACACAATCTGTTTAATATATGCTATAATATAAGGTTTCTCCTTTCTTGTGTCTCTGGTAGAAGCTATTTTTTTCTTACCATAACCTTCTTTTCTCAGCTTGGTTGGATTGCTAGCTTTGGTCAGCTTAAGTGAGTTAATATTTTCTACTTTATTATTTTTCTGCTAGTATTTGTAGCACTGATTAGTTTTAATGCTTGACGTGATGGATCTATTGAGTAAAAGTATGTTAACAAGCTGTTATTTTACAAGTTAAAAAAATTGGTAAATACCGACTTTATTAATAACGATAACAGTAAAAAAAAATTCTTTCAGTAAAATCAGTAAACGATAAATTAGAATTTATCGATTGCTCACCCTTATACGTAAATGTGTAATATTTTATCATTAACTAATGTAATTTTATAGAAGCTAGTGCAAAGTGCGTGTTTAAATCTAGTATTAAAATAGCTTACTTGTCATTTGTACTTATCTTTTACTTTTGTATTGCCACAGTTGCTGCATGAGCGCTGTATGTTTTGATTTATTATCATCATTGGGCAAATTTAATGATGATTAACCATGGTAACAACTATTATGAGCAAATTTATTTTTTTATAATAAACTTAACCACAACCGGCAGATCCCCTCACGGAGATCTCAGCCCTACACTAGAGTGGCCCGCGACCGGTTAGGATCGCGTTGCGGAAGCTGGCCCAGCACTTTTACAAGTCCTCACACCACGTGCGCGAAGGGTTCGGTATGAATACCGCCCCTCGGACACGAATACAAATCTCTCAACTGTGTCAAAGTGATGGAGACTCTCCAAAACACTTTGCACTCACAGAAATTTCCTCAGCCCGCGCTCCTTTCTCTACACAGCCGAGATAGGCACCGGCGCGGCCTCAAGCAATCACAAGGGGACGGTGGCGAACACCTTCAAGGGTGCCGGCACACACGTCCAGGACTTTGTAGGCAAGCAAGCAGTACCTACAAATAAGCACAACCCGCACTACACATATGCGGGCGCAGATAACGCAAAGAACCGTCCGGACGAAAAGCCACACGAAGTCCGGACGGCGGTAAAGCCTCTATCCACTACACACGAGAAACCCGTCCTACTACCACTACACACGATAGATCCGGGGAGGGTTTACCCTTGTAGCGTGCCACCACTCCACGAGCCGAGCCCACCGAGATCCTCCGAGAAGCTGCGTCGGAAAGTCCGGTCGGAGACGAAACGCAACGCGCGCGCGAACACGCGCGCAAAAGCTCCTCTCTTCCCTTCACGTTCCGCGTCCGGAACAGAGCCGGCGCTCGGCTGAAACAGGGGAGGCTTCCCCTTCTCCGTCCGTCACCGTCCGGTCACCGGAATCACGCCGGGCGATCAGGATCTCGTCGCCGACGGGAGGAGAACTCGCCGCCGGTGTATTGTCGCCGGAGAAGCCGCCGTCGACACAAATTTGAACCCAATGGACGCGTTGCTCGCGTGGAACCGAGGATCGGAAATTCCGATCCCACTCCCTCGTCTGGCTTCCGGTGCCGGAGGGGATGAGTCCCTCCTTACCTCAGGGCACCGGTGATCGATCTGGAAGCCTCGCGCCGACGAGTCCACGGCCGAAACCTCGTCGCCGACGGAAGATACGAAGCTCTGTTCTCAGATCCGCCAAATCGCCGTCGCCAGACCTGCCCGAGCTCTCAGAATGCTCGATAGGCAGCCTCCCCTCGACAAGGATGGAAAACCACCCTCGCCGCCACGCTAGCGTCGATCTCCGCCGCCGAATCGCCGGAGATCTCGCGTCCACCGGGGTGAGATTAAATCTCAACCCTGGGCTCGTCCAAATGGATTCCACGCCCTGATTCGCCGCCAAGTTCACCGCCAAGCTGTCACGCACCGTCGGCAACCTTCCATCTTCGGCGCGCCTCCTCCAGCTGGCCGGAATCAACGCCGGCGGCGACGCATCCCACGCGAACGGAAACAGGGGAAATTTCCCCCTTTCGCGTGCGGTTGCACTGTAGCGGTCTGAACCGGCTGAACCGGTTCGGTTCAGCCTGGAAGGTGGTTCAGGTCCGGTTCGGGGTCGATTTGACCTCAGAATCGCCCCGCGATTGACCCTCCTCGATGCGCACGCTCGCAAGCTCGTGCGAGGGGGTCTGGGGTCCATGGGTCGAGTCAGAAGCCCACATCCACGTGTGAACCCACACTCCGTGGTTTGACTCGACCCTCGCCCTATGGACTTGTGTCAGCCTCAGTGACACGATCGCACACGCGAGTCGTCCAACACGGCTGGTGACGAGGGGTCCCGCCATCGCTCCATCTCGGTGTGCTTTGGGATTTGTGCTAAATCCCGGGAGCATCACAACAACTATTGTATGTCATGTTCTACCCTATAGTGGATATGCAAGATTAACCATGGCCGCAACAACCATACCTTAATAGCTCAAAAAGGTAAAGAAATCTGAATCTAATTGATAGGCCAATTTAGAAACTTGTAGATATATCATTACAAACATAATCAAGTGCAAATAAGAGTACATACATAACTAGGAATAGCAACGAATAGGGTATCTATTATTATTATTATTATTTTTTGGCTTATTTCTATTTGAACTTGAATAACTACTCTACTACTCATAGTCGATTCTCTACTCGATTTTTTTCTAAAACTCCTACTTGAACCTGACTCTAATAAAATTTTAACTACTTGTTAACTACCTAAACCCTATAAATACCTGACTTAGATAATTAACCCTATTAAATTATATATTATATACATGATTACCCGACTAAAATTAGACATTTATCATAAAAACTTAGGGTAGTGTTCATACTACTCATACTTGAAATGAACCTGATTAATAGGTACCCGAGTACCAAATCGGACAGATTGCTACAGTAAATCCTTCGACGCTCTCGCCCGTGAATCATCGTCGCCATCGTTGCCTCACTACTCTCTTGCCACTGCTTGCTTGCCTCGCTGCTCCCCCACTACTACTCGTCTACCTTGCCGCCGCCCTCTCCTGTTAGAATATTTTGCATAGTCATAAATACAGGATCTTTGTATAGACTTAAAACAACATGAAAAACAAATATTAAACATACCTGATTGAGCCATTTGATTTTGTTTATCTGAACATGATCCGCTGCACGGGTGAAGATCTTCCACTTGAGATCTCTCTATATGATGGCTCTCAGTAGAAACCAAAATGATCGAGATGCAAGCGGGGACCTACCTCATATATATAGTAATATAAAACCCTAAACTACTCCCATCAAGTAGAATGGGTTTCGGGTGCAAAATCCATAATCCGCTAAGGATTATCTATTATGATTCCTCTCAAAATCCATGAGCTACACAGACCATCATTCACATTCCTTATGAAATGTTATTGGGCTCATTAAGTTAACAAATCATTAATTAATGTTAGACCAATATTTCTAACATTCTCCCACTTGGTCAACATTAATTAACATGAAAAATATATTTGTTAATGTAGATAACATCTCATCCGATCCGGTTCAATGCAACTACTAATATTGAATCATGACAGAAAATTATATCATTATGTGATATAATTCCTCCATGGTCACAGATATCAGTAAAATTACATCAACATGGATTGCAATGTGACTGTGTAGAAGAAAAATGATGAATACAAAATATCATTTTCTTATCGGTCCTCTTTATGATTTCTCGAACCAAATGCGAAATCTACTTTATGGTTTCTCTTAATCTATATGAGAAAATTGGCACCAATGTATCCATATATGTCTCATAAATCTTTTAAACTGTATGAGAGAATCTCTTTATGATTTCTCTCAAGTAAATGAGAAAATCATTAATTTTAAATTGAGACATATGTCACTCGGCAAAACCGTCATGCTTAAGGTTATGAATCCTTAAGACTTTAATATATATATATATATATATATATATATATATATATATATATAAAAGGTATCATGTGCACAAAAGATTAGCATTTTATTAATGTATCAAAAATGTAAAATTAACTAATACATAAATGAAAGATGTATAATTAAAATTACAAAACAGAGAAACTCCCACTAATCAAAGCATCAAAAGATTCAATGATACCCATGGATAACCTTTAGTTAAAGGATCTGCAATTATCTTGCTAGACTCAATATGGGAAAAAATTTCTCATTGTGCATAAGACCTCAATTATTCTCAATTATATCAGCTAACCACTCCCTTTGGGCAGGTAAATTAACTAATATAATATTAATAAAAATGCTTTCATCACAAATTTTGACATATCATAAGTAATTATAAAATGAGGCACTTTGGTGACCAAACATTTATAATAATTATAACACAATTATAATGATAAAACATTGAACCGGATTTATCTTAAATTATATCAATTAATTACCCCCCTTTAGGTAGATAAGTTAATTAATATAACAAAGATAAAAAAAAAGTGAAAACTTATCTCAATAAGGAGAAACAATCATTATGAATACCATCTCATATTATATCAACTAATTACTCTCTTTGAGCAAGTAAATTAATTAATATAACTGAGATAAAATTCATCATTATTATAAAGTAGAAGTATATTATAATTAACTATAAATGAGCCACTTTAGCAGCCAAACATTTATAGTAATTATAATTTTAATGTACTATAAAATGAGGCTAACATGTCTGTACAAAATTATCATATATATACTAGTTAATTATCCTATTTGGGCAGGTAAATTAATTAATATAACAAAGATAAAAATGTAACCATATCATAAATATTGAACATATTATAATTAATCATAAATGAGCTACTTTGGTAGCCAAACATTTATAACAATTATAATACAATATATTTATGTAACAATGACATGATTATGCATTAAATTTAAATCAATGTTCATAATATTCTCTCTTATGACATGACTATAACAAAAAATATCTTATATATACTAATTAATTACCCCCGAATCACTTTAGTAGTAAATGTTTATAATATAACATGTCATTAATGTCAAGAGTAGAAAATAATTCATTAACATTGTCATAAATTAACAACCGTGGCCAAAAATTACATTACCATAAATTTACATATTAACTTAAATTTCAATAATTATGGTAAGATATATATTTTATACAAAATGAATCTATATTGATGCAAAATATTTTTCAAGAATTATATAACAAGATTCTTTTGCTATAATAATACCAACACAATTAACAATGCATAAAAGGTTCCAAAATTCTTAAGGCATTTATGTACAACTATAGTGATGTGTAATATAATACAAAATAAGCAACTTATGTCTAGCCTCTTACATTAGTATTGCTTCTCAGAAATATTATATACAATTTCAAAACCTTCAAATTTGAATTATAGATCCAAATTATATCCTATTACAGATACAAGATTAAAGAGCAACATAATATGACATAGAACAAGTTGAAATTAAAATCTACTTTAAAAAAACAAAAGTCTTTCAATAAAATCTGAATTAAGAGGAAAGCAGCAAGTTACTTTTGCACACAACACTTCAAGATTACAATCAGTCAAGCTAGTGTTTATAGCATTTCAGTGCATGTCAGCATATTTTTATTTATATACAGTTGTTATCTGCTTATACCCACAGGAGTCTATCCCAATAGATTTTACCCAAAAAATAGCCCACGAGCCTAGTTTATTTGAACTAGACTCCATTCATCTGAACCATATTGACTGAACCGGTAAGGCGTAAGCTCGACTTAGAAGAATTAAAAACCCGATCTAATGATGTTAATTAATACATTTCTGCATATAATTCGGCCAAATATTAATCTTCCTTTGGGCCAATTAATTAGCCCAATAGCCAGACCTGACCTGGATCCATTGAAACTAGACCCACTAAAGAAACGAATCCGAATCCAAACATCATACAGGCCTGAATCCGAGAATACTAGATTCGAATCTGGATTTGAACCCAAAATTGGACTGAATCCAACCCACATAGGTGAGAAGTGGATCCAAAAATCGGATCCACCCTCACATCCGGATCCACATCGTTGACGCTAGACCTGGCAAAACTTGACACGACCCATTGACCCGACCCGACTTGACACGAAGTTAGGCGGGTTCGGGTCAGCCATAATCGTGTTCGGGTCATAAACAGGTCAACCCGTTTATGACCCGAAAATAATCGGGTTGTAAACGGGTTGACCCGCTTAACCCGATTACATTATATATTTATATATATGTAATTTAAATATAGGCTCAATAACTCCTTTTGCTAGCCCATAAGCCCAAATATCTTTTAACCTAGATTTCGGCCCACTCATAAGCCCAAATTTTTATTAATTTTAATATAATTTTTATTAATTTATTATCTATGTTTAAAATATGAATGATAAATGGGTTATTCGGGTCGTGTCGAGTTGACCCGATTATATACGGGTCGTGTTCGGGTTAGACAGTTTGACCCAATTAGTTAAACGGGTCGTGTTCGGGTTGGCTTAAACGGGTCGCAGGTCACAGCTGACACGACCCGTTTATGACCCGCTGACCTGAATTGCTAGCTCTAGCTAACGCTGCACCGTAACATCCACACCTGAGCAAAATCAGCGCTCGCAACAGCACGCAATGCTTGCGTTGATGCCGTACCACGCCGAATCATCCAACGTCGCCACAATCTTCAGCGTGCAACCCTAGTCACCACACCGAGCAGCAGAGACGGTGACGCACGCGACCCACGTCGTCGGCAGTAGCCGATGCACCCGCAAATGCCACCGGTGTCACCTGCTCACACGTCGCATGTCTGCTCTAACGTGCGTCGTCCCCGCATGCCTCGCCGCCCTGATCCGCACGACGATGGAGCCAATAGAGGAAAACTTCGCGCAACGCTTTGCCCTGAGCCGCTGCCGCTTGGAGTGAACAACAAAGGCATGGCAGCACAAACCATCCGAATAGGGTAGAAGCCCTAAATCGTATGCTGATTCAGTGACGACGACGTGATCTTCCAGCGACAGCAACACGCCGACAACAACAAAAATAGGGCAAAAGCCCTATGCGTCGACATCGACTCCCCTTTCGCCCTACCAGAGAAGAGCACAGACTATAGCCCGAACTCTCCACGCCGGTGACAGGCAAAGGGTCGAAGCCCTGATCACGCATTGATACAAAGAAAATAGGGCTTTCCCCTGCAATCCGAATTGACGATGCTGGGACTCGGCGACGACAAAAAAGTTGTTGCCAGTGACAACGTCAATAAGAAATCCAAATCACAAAATAAAACATGGATTTAGCGAAAATAAAAAACCTATTTTTGATTTTTTTTCTGAAAAATTCTAAATCCAAATTGTGTTTGACCAAAGCGAAAAATATCAGAATAAAATATCTTGATGATAAATGTATCATGCATTCTAAATCCATACAATCCGTAGCTTTGATACCAAATGTTAGAATATTTTGAATATGCATAAATACAGGATCTTTGTATAGACTTAGAACAACATGAAGAACAAATATTAAACATACTTGATTGAGCCATTTGATTTTGTTTATCTGAAAATGATCCGTTGCACGGGTGAAGATCTTCCACTTGCTATCTCTCTATATGACGACTCTCAAAGGGTAAAAACCAAAATGATCGAGATACAAGCGGGGACCTACCCCATATATATAGTAATATAAAACCCTAGACTACTCCCTTCAAGTAGAATGGGTTTCGGATGCAGAATCCATAATCCACTAAGGATTATCCATTATGATTCCTCTCAAAACCCGCGGGCTACACAAACCGTCATTCACATTCATTATGAAATGTTATTGGGCCCATTAAGTTAACAAATCATTAATTAATGTTAGACCAATATTTCTAACATCTCTTGCCTCGCCGCCTAACCCGCTTGCCCGCTATCCTCTCACTAATGCAGCCGCTTGCTCACCGGCTCACCAGCTCGCCACTCACCTCTCACCGCCGCCACTATCTCCTACTCGCCTGCTCTTGCCTACCTCATTTCTCCTTCGTTCATTCTATGTTCTCCTTCATTTTCCAGCATCTGCCTGCATTCTCCTTTGTTTGCCCGTGTTCTCTTTCATTCGCCGCGGCTCACCTGCTAGGTAAGCTCGCCGCGGTTTGCCGACTAGGCGAGCTTGCCATGGTTCACCGGCTAGACAAGCTCGCCGCGGTTTGCCGACTAGGCGAGCTTGCCGTGGTTCACCGGCTAGACAAGCTCTGTGCCTCCTCCCCTTTTGCTGCCCTAACTCCTCTTTTTCCCTTCACAAGAATAGATCACATGATTCTATTTCCCTCCCCTCCTTTTTTCCCCTTCCCTATAGCTTTCCCTCCGTTCAAGTAAATAAGCATAAAGAGAACCTAGGGAAGCCTTCAAGTAACCTAGTGCTATTGATACTATATAAGCATCAACTAAATTAAATAAAAAATAAAGATTGAATGACGGTGAAACAAGAGCTACCTCTGCATGCCAAAAAATTTGAATCTATGATACTTCTAAATAAAAGCTATATTCATACCATAAGTTAAATATTCGTAGTAACATAAATAACTTAAACTCTTACAACCACGTTGCATACACGAGGAATTAGATTGTTGTTGGATCAAGTGTATTGAAACTATTGGAGAGCTAAATTGGGCTGAAACACCACTAGGAGCTGTTGATTCTAGTGGGTTGAACCGCAATAGCAGGCTGAGTTGGAGTGCTTATTGGGCTGCTCAGCAGATTACCCAACTGGGAGATCACATGTGGGCTGAAGATCCTCAATGGGACCCACTGGAAACTCTGGACGGGACCTGATATTGGGTAGCTTGCTGAAAAGCCTACTGGGTGTCTTGCTGGGCTGTATAAGATGGCCCACTCGTGATAGTAGCCCATGAATTGTCTTGTTCGTGGCTCGCTCAAGAGGCGCTGCCAGTGCTACCGGATAGAAATTGAGTTGGATTTTAGTAGGGGTGAGCATACGGTACTGGTACTGTAGTATTGTATCGAAATTTTTGGTATTCAGTATGTATTTTGGTACTTCGATATCGATATCGATTTTTAATTCGAGACTGCGGTACAGATATCGGGATTAAAAAAAATAATTTCAGAATTTTTTAATAATACCAGAGTACCAAATTTAATTATTTATTAATATTTTTTTAGTAATAAATTAACAATAAATGAGTCACGTTTGACGTTGCGCCCTTGCGCCCGCCGCACGTAGTCCGCGGCCCTCACTTCGAAGGCTCCCACGCGGGCCGAAAGGACCGAAACTTCACCCCTCCAGGCTTCGGCCTTCACGGCTTCACGAGAAGCCGCGACTCGCGAACGAATCACGCTTGACGCTTCAGTCACCGCTTTTTTCGAAAAAAGCTAGCCGAAAAAAACCTAAACCTAACCCGCTGGCGGCTGGCGCTCGTCCTCTTTTCCTCAATCCTCTTCGCCTCGCGCCGCTGCCCTAGCAACTCCTTAGTCCTCGTCGACCGTCACTGCTGCCCTAGCAGCTCCTCATCGTTGGCTCGTTACTACCGCTCGTCGCCATCAAGCTCGCCTTCCAGAAGCCGACGCCAGTGACTCGTCTCCATCCCTCATCCATCAAGCTCGCCTTCGAAAACCCTAGCGGCTCCTCATCGTTGCTACTTTCCAGTTCAGGTGAGGTTGCCTTATTTCTTCCTCATTTTCTACAACTAAATATAAGATTGGTTCTAGTTTTCTAGAAGATCCTGTAAGCAATACTTGAAATAATATGTTGCTGAATGCTGATTAGCATCATTATGTGGTTTTTGTAATTTGAAAAGATTGCATATTTGTTTACTTGTTTGGTGTTTGCAATATGAATATTTGTTCCGATTAGCATCAATGTTTGAAGTTTTTCTAGTGATTTGGACTACATAGTCTACATGTGTTGTATATTCATCCGTCTGGAACTGGAAGTTAATAGTAGTTGAGATAAACATGCATACTTTATTTTCTAACTAATTAAATTAAGATAAACATGCAGCACAAGCTAGTTCAGCAATTAACATATATTTTTTTAATTATAATTTCTAAGTTACCATATGCATTATATATTGTTGTCTTATTGGTACTTGTCAATTGTTATGTCAATATTTTTTCATTTTTATTTATAAAGCAATATAGCATTGCAATTTGCAAATCAAAATAGCCATCTCATTCATTATTTATGTGCTTTAGATCATTAGATGGAGTGTCAGAAAAACTCACTTGATACCATTGAACAAGAAGAGGGATGTGTTCAAATTGAAAAAGGCAAATCGGTTATAGGTAGTTCCAACGATGAATAGTGCTTCATTAGCTCTGCCAATCACAAAGCTTTGTCACCACTTTCAAAGCCAAGCCAACATTGAGTGCAAAGGTGAGGTTGGGGTTGAGTAAGGCTAGCAATTTGTGTTTATTGGCCACCACGCGTCATGTCATACTTGATCTACAACATGTTTATGCTTGACTCAAACAAGACCTATTTATTAAATAGGTGACTGGCCAGGAGTAACTCATTTAATAAATAAGTCATGTCATACAACACAACATGACATGAATAACTCGTCTAATAAATAATTCATCACACAACACAAGACAAGTAATGTGTGCATGACATGACATGACATGAGTAATTTGTTTAACTCATTGGACATTATATTTTTAAAGAAATAGAAACTAAAAACTCCATAGTCATTAACAAATTAAAAAAGTACAAAAGTTTCATGTGCCACAAGCCTCTCTTATGATGGCATGTCATGAGTCATCTACTCATTGATACACTTTATAGGTACCCTGGTAGATTATATGAAAGTAATGGGATGACTTTGTAGTGTTCTCTTTTTACTATAATCACTCTTGCCCTTGGTCATCTATTTTTCTTAAGACTGTATTTGCTGATATAATTATCCTTTCTTCTCACAATGGTCTTTCTAGTTTCTCTCATTCCTTAAATCATCTATCTACCAGTCTTACATGCTTATTGATTTTCTTTCTTGAATTAATGAGCTTATGTTATACAGTCTTTATGATGCTAACTTATGGTGTTAAGCTATTAAAAATAACACCAAATAATTATATGAGCAACTGAGTTAAGTTTTATTTTTTTTCCTAATTTTATTCAATTCAAAAACATTCCTCTCTCAGGATTGGATGAAATTTATCTGTGAGCCAACAACCGAAGGTATTTGTAGTTAAATAATGAGGCTTGAAATATGGATAATAACTTGAAGTGATGCAGATACCTCTATATGACAATTTTTTTGAGAAGAAAGAAATGCAAAATATATGACAACAGAAATTATTTTGTTAAATTTTATTGCACTCAAAAGATGGTGGAGAAGATCAAAAATCCTATATAATAAGTTAAAACAAATAAATAATATAAGTAAAAGAGATTTTACAAGGGAAAATTTTAACTAATACCCAGCATATTGCTCTGTTGTGTTGCTCAGACTCAAGAGTTGGGGTAGACTAGAGAGGGGCAGTGAGCAGGCAAAGAACGGGCTGAGCAGGTGGCAAATGGTGGACCAGGTGATGAAATAGTGGAGCAGCTGGCCAACAGGCAAGCGACAAAATAGCAGAGCAAGTGGTGAACAAGTGGAGTAGCGCTGGGCCAACAAGGGACTGAGATGTGAGAGGTGAGAAGCACAGAAAAGAAGCGGCACTTGGGGCTCGAGCGCTGCGGCTTGTGACAGCGAAGGGTTTAGGGTTAGTGTGCAGTATAGTGCATGGAGAGAACAAGGGAACTATAACAAGGGAACTCTGGTAAAATTTTTATAAAACTTTTGCATAATTTCCAAATAGCCTCATTATCTATTTCCTTTTTTCTCATTATTAATAAATAGATTTATCTGCCCTTATAAAAAATAATAATTATATATATACACATAGTCAACTTGTTTATGATCCGAGATGTAATCAGTCATATATATATATATATATATATATATATATATATATATGCACATGTATATGCACACACACACGTAGTCAACTTGTTTATGATCTGAGATATAATCAGTCATAAATTGTAAAACTAACCTTATATTGTATTATTTCACACGCCCTATTTTCCAGCCCTAGGTCGAGCATTCATGGTAGCTAGAGATGCCAGCAGATAGGGTACCCACTTTTTTCAAACTATCCATACCCGAACCCCGATAAAACCACTATTGTCATACTCGAATAACTACTCGATTTTTTTCTAAAACCTCTACTTGAACCCGACCCTCTTAAAAATTTAACTACTTATTTACTACTCGAACCCTATAAACACCCGACTTAAATACTTATCCTATTAAATCTCTTACTATATACTTGGTTACCCGATTAAAATTCAGGTACCTTACTTGATAAAAACCCTAATAATGGCCAAATTTTGGATAGTATAAAATGGGTATCAATTAAACTGACTAAAATTTGTATTGCTACATAAATGTATAAAAATAGTAGAATTTTCAGCACACATAAAATAGCATAAATAAAAGAAAAACAACAATTGCACAACATAAACAAAAGAAAAATGCATTCAACAAATTATCAAGACAAAGTGTCATGTCATAATTCCAATAATATTAAATATGTAAAACAAAATATCAACCATTGTCAATTATCCAAATTTGTCTAATCTTCTCATCTTCCTCCTCAACAACACAAATAAAAATACTTCACTACACATACTACATAAACCCAACAAGAGCACAACAGCACAAATAAAAGTGCTTAAAAACATATCCAACAAGTTGTCAACATATATTATCAATTGTCATGTAGCCATGATACCAATAATATTAAAAATGCATAAATAAAATACCTAGCATTATCAATTGCCTAAGTTTGTTTAATCTTTCTCTTCCATAGCAAATATCCAACTTGATGATTCTGGAACTCCTGCGCAAATAAAATATATGAAAAAAATAAGTTATTAAATAGTTGACTTACTAAAAAGAAATTATAAAATAATATACATACTAATTAATTATTTTATAATGTTGATCAAATATGTTGCATACCAAATCGCTTGAGTACTCAATGATGATCAAGATGAGTAAAGTGGGCTGGCAGGTGGTAGCGACAAGGGAAGGGTTGGAGGACTGACAAGTGGTGGGCGAACTGGCAGCCGCTTAACTCTTAGCGAGTGTTGCGAAGCGACGAATTAGAGGCTACAAGGAAAGATTTGCAGGTTGACTAAGTGTTCGGTGTCAGTGTCCTGCGTCCTCAACTCGTCTTGGCGAGAGTAGCGGTAAAGCGGGAAACTGACAACGAACTAGCAGTGAACTAGCAAAGTGCTTGGTGTTGATGTGATAGCGTCTTCAACTCATCTTGGCGAGAGTGGCAGCGAAGCGGCGGAGAAGCAAAGTGGGAGTGAAATTAGGGTTTGGGTCTATAGAGAAGATGCTGTTGAGGGTAGGGTTAGCAACGGGTCGTGTACCAGCCTCTTCCCTCACTACTTGAACCCGACCCAACTAATACTACCTAGTACCCGAACCTAGGTCGAGTATCCTATTATAGGATTCGACCCGAGTTGGGTACTTAAATGGGTACCAGCAGGTACCCGAATACATAAAAATAAATAATTAAAATATATATTTGAATGGTTACCTGTTAAATGGGTTTTCGCTTGTACCCAACCCGAATAGCAATAGGTACCCAACCCGTTCACCTGTTCATTTTGCAAAAATGATCAAAAAATATATTTGGAGATAGATGAATACATTCTCATATAAAATAACATCAAGTCAATATGATAATTTGCATACAATATAGATGATTTGCAATAAGTTCCAGTTTTTTATTCCTTGGAGCTATTAACTATCATTGCACATGAGAACCGAGAAGGAAGCACCAAGAAGTGCCAGCGGTAGCATAAATATACTCAACATCAACTAGAAAGAAGTTACTTCTCAACTCCAATTCCTAACTATTGCTAGTAACAAAAAAAAAAAACACTGTCCAAAATCTCATTCAGTTAATTGTTGATACAAGCACCATAAAATCACACGATAGCATTTGCAGCACTCGCAATCCTCGGCCACAGGTCAGCACATTCTTTGTCTATGAGTTCAGTGATAGCAAATTAGCAATGTCTATATGCAACAATAAGAAGATTTGCATGCAATGTCTACCACTTTTATCACTAATTTCCTTTGTTATGGATAATAGAAAAAAGGAAATTGAGAGACCTAATCTGTAATCACCTAAATCGCTAAACCCAAATGCAGAATAATTAGTAATAGTCAAACATTGAGAGGAGGAAGGTTGAGAAGTGGAGAATGATGAGCTCACCCATCACCAAGGGTGCGGACTGCGGACTGTGGAGATCCTGGAAGCTAGCGAGTGCCGAGTAGGGTTCAGCGACCCTTTCCTCACGAACGAACGAGGTTGCGAGAGGGGCGGAGGCTGGTGACTTGCGAGAAAGCCGGCGAGTAGAGTTGAAGGCTTGGAGAGGAGGTTGAAGCAGCCGGTGAGGTGGCGACTAGGGTTGGAGATGGAGAGGAGGATCTGTTCGTGTCTTCATGGGACTTACAAGGAAAGGGGAAGGGTCGAAGCTCGAAGGGACGATTCGAATTTGGAAAGGGACGGAGGGTTGAAGACTTTGCGGCGGTTTAGGGCTAGTAGTAGGTTGGCTGGTTGGGTAAACTGGGAATATGGATTTTAGGATTTAGTTATAATTTATATGAGTAAATTTTTATTAATTATTTTAAATTAAATTAATATGTAATCGGATTCGGATTTCGAATATCTGAAGGTATTAATCGAATCCAACCCAAACCCGATACAGGTTATATGTATTAAATCTAGACCCGTCTCATTTATATAAATGAGTATTCAAACCCGACCTAAATGGGTTGGGTTGGGTCTCGCGATGGGTATAATTGTTTACCCTATGTCCGGGGTTTTGAGAGGAGAAATAGAGAATAAGATGAGTTTAGAATATTTGATTTGTGTTAATGGATTTTTAAGTGGGTTAATGGTTTTAGTAGAATGTTAGTGATTAAAGGTTATTGAATTGTAGATGCTATCTATACTCAAATTGAACATGAATAATATATAAGCCTATTGCCTTTGTAGCTCTAAGAATTTATGATGTGAGAGTATATATTTTTCTAATGATGTCTATTTTTAGTATTACGTATATTAATTTAGTTATGTAACTAATTTCTTTTATTATTTGATCATATCTTATATTGTTTTAATCCATCCTTGGCATTTGGCTAATCCTCTTTGTCTTTTAAGTACTATTCATACTCCTTTTAGAGAATTTTAGATAGTCATGGATCCCCACTATGCAAGATGAAATTAGTGATAGGCTACATATGGTAGCTTATTTTCGTTTGTCTTGCATAAAAAAAGTGTACTAAATGGGTAGATGGAAGGAAGACATGAGAGTGGATACTTAATTTTTGAGACTGATTGGCGTCCATGGTAAAAGACTTGGTTGTAATGGGTGAATGTTAAAATTTCTAACTTTTGTTACTTGGTTAATATTGTGTATATCTCAGAATTTGAATAATACAGGTTGATATGTATTAACTGTGGACTATTTGTTGTTGCTTTTTTTATTGAGCTTGCATATTTGAATTGTTGTTATTTGATGAGATTTGGTTTAATTGTGAATGTGAAATGTTATGGAATTATTGTATTAGTCAATGTGACTTGATGTAGGTATTTTTTGTGTTAATAGGATAAGTTGGCTCGCTCCAAAAAGTAATAGCTAATAGCTAGCCTCAACAATGAGGGTGAAGAAGCAGAAGCGTCACCGCAAGGTTGTGCGGTTCTACTCGGCGTGCTTTGGATTCCGAGAGCCCTATAAAGTCCTTTGTGATGGCACCTTCATCCACCACCTCCTCCATCACCGCCTAACCCCAGCTGATGACACCCTCGCACACCTTCTTGGAGCCCGTGCTCTCCTCTTTACCACTAGGTCCCATTTGAAATGCTTTATCACCCTTCATCTTTCTTCAGTTGGTCCTTGTGTGTCCTGCACATGGAAAATTGTAAAATTGTTTTAATTATTTGATTCCTGAAGCAGATGCATTATTGGGGAGTTGAGAAGCCTTGGTGACTCCCATTCCGAGACACTTGAAGCTTCCCAACAGCTCATCACAGCAAGGTTTTCCCTCTTTTTGTCTTAAATTGCTACCTTGCTTTGACTAAGTTCTTGTTGCTTTCAATTTTTATCTCTAGCTTAAAGCTTGCTGCGTTGGGGTCATATCAGGTGCGACCATGAGAAGAGGGTCAATGCCATGACGTGCATTGATTCAGTTATTGGAGAGACTAACTCTGAGCATTTCTTCATTGCCACTCAAGATACTGATGTGCGGAAAAAGTTTCGAGAGGTGATTTTATATCTCCATTTTATCTTCTGTGTTAGTGATTGATTGCGGCTTTTCATGCCTCTGAACTTTTCTTTTGGCATTTGTTTAACTTCTGATGAATTACTTTGTTCTACATTGATGTCAAATGACACTCCATTTACACACTGCACTTTACTCTTTTTTTGCATTGTGATTGATAGCAGCCATGAAAAAAGTTGCTAATCTGTAAAAGTGCTCTATAAGTTCTTCTGTACTTATTGAGGGGAATAAGCGTACACAAAATTGAAATAGGTCAAGGGAGAAGTTATTTTCTTGTTGAATGGCACCTCAGAAAGCAATGGGTCAAAGTTAATTGGCCACAGTCTGCAGACGTTGCTACAACACTATGTATATGATAATACAACTAAAAACTGCAATGTTTTAATCTATAGTTTTGTAAGTTTGAACTGTTATTTTCTCACAATTACTATCTCATTCCAGCATTTTCTTTTTGATCATACAGGTAAAGCATCCGATTATTCTTCAATTTTTTATATCTTATCTAATTTTATACTGTATTGCTGAAATACAGGTTCCTGGTGTGCCTGTGATATATGGTCTCAGAAACTCCCTGTTTATTGAGCAACCTTCTGCACAGCAGCAACAATTTGTCAAGGTGACTGAGGAAAAGCGCTTGCATATGAGTGAAACGGAATATCTGAACCTGAATAAGATGGATCCAAATGATGCAATAACAAACAATCCTAGGAATGGTGATGAAAACGGAATTCATCTTAAAAGAAAGGTCAGGCCTACGGAAAGATTGCTTGGTGTATCAGAAAGCAAATTCAAAAGGAAGAGAGCAAAGGTGAGGTTTGTTTTTTCACGATTGTTATGATATTAGCAACTTCTGAATGAGCGCTGAATTTCAGTATATATGATAATTGATGACCTTTAATTCATGCATGTTTCTGGTTGTTCTGATAACTACAGAGCTTTGAGCCTTATCTCATGTTAATGCTCATCGTTATGCATCAAGTTGTTACCTTATTGTGCTGAATTACCTTAGGCATCTTCACATATTCTATTTAGAAATTTAATTGGCCCTGTATACTTTTTCTCTTGATTTCCATTAAATCTTTTTCTGCGTTAAGTGAATACTGCATCACCTTCATTCTGGTGGAGAGAGCTTTTGATTCCACAGGCCTCTCTCGACAAGCTAGAACCTTAACATTATTTAATAGATAGCTAGCTTAAATCTTGATTGTTTTTGGTTCTATGCTAATAAAATCCTCATTTACCTGGGATTTGTCCTTAATTAATGGCTTAAGTTAATATGTCTATGGTACTACAATATTTGCAAATGCATTGCTCTGATTGTTATGTTTATGAGCTGTACTAGCCAGCTACGTTAGCCTCGCAATTTTCAGCACTTTATATCTTCGTTTCATTTAGCCAGCTTGATCAGTCAGATTCAAGCTACTCTTTGTGATTCGTCTACTGAGAGCTTCACTAGCAAGTGAACATTTGAAATATCTCATTTACACTATGTTTACTTGGATGGATGGATTATGCAAAGGAAAGGAAAAAAGGAAGGAAAGGAAAAATAGATGGATGGAATATGTTATAAGTTTTCTTTCCTTGTATTTACTTAAAAGGATGGATAATTTGATGGATTTATATATACACCCTCAATTTTTATTTTATTACTTATATTATATAAATGCTATTAATATTATAAAATTATTATCGATATTATTAAATAATATAAAAATTATTAAAAATTATTTAATACTATTAAAAATTACTAAATATTATTAAATACTATAAAATTATTAAATATTATTTAGTACTATTAAAAATTATAAAATTAAAACATAAAAAAAATATGACATATAACTTTCTTAAAATGTTACAAGTTTCCAGCGAAGCAAGCAGCGAGCAATCCGCCCGATTTGGGCGGATTGAGAAACAAAGGAAAATGCCTTATTTTTTCTTCCCATTTTCCTCTTCAGTTTTTCGTCCGCCCAAGTAAACAATCGAAAAAGGTATAATCCATCATTCCCTTCCTCTTTTCCGTCCAAATAAACAAGGCCTTATAGACTTGATCGTCAAGTGTATTATAGGAAGCATATTCATTTATAGACTCAATATATTTTCTTTATTTACTGTGACATCCTGAAAAGATACCTGTACTGGTTAATGCATAAATCACTCTTAACTGTGTAGCCTCAGGCATATCAAGTTAATAACTCAGCTGATCCGTATTATAATAATGATATTAGACATGGACTAAATTTGGTGAGTGTTTTCAATAAGAACGGACCAGTGAGCTGTCTCATACTGTTGGTTGGCAATGATTATGGTCTTGGTAAGGAGGTCTTCCTTGTTACCAGTCATCTTTGCTTCAGTCAGTCCCTCCTCAAAAGTAGGATAATAATTATAATCATTAATAAGCCATAATTGAGTATGCTATTATTAACTTAAGGTTTAGAATCTTTGTCTACATATTTTAGTGGGGACAGTTCTTTCAACTAGCATGTCGTTACAAACTTACAGTGATATTAGTTAACACCAGGAATGAGTGCATGTCATTTAAAAAGAGAACAATAGTCAATTGGCCAAGTGATACATTGATTTGCAGCATGGCTTTTTAATCTTGCTCCTCCCCACCATTGTATTGTTCATATCTCTAATTGGCACATAAAGGCATAAAAACACAAGGTACGAGTATATACCAAATGTACCATCATGGAGGTTTGTATATACGTTGTGTTTGAGAGCGGTATATTGGCTTATTGCTCATTATGGACCAAGATTAAAATCCATGGTTTGCAATAGTACAATTTCTTTTAAATTCTACATTAAATAAATATATTTTTCATTTGTTAGGTTCAGATTTCAGCGCACCTGTTTGTAGTTTATGTTCACAAGATTTTGTCTTCAATTATTTTGGCTTTTGAGTTTTACCACATTTTTTGGCTATGAAAATGAACTTATAGAGATGGTTTTCATAATGCGACATCCATATGGCTATGAAACACTTTTATTAAACCACCACCTATTTTTTCCCTAAATTCCATTGTATTCTATCAGGCATTGTTCACTATTAACCATTTGACTGTCAATTTCCAACAGGGCCCAAATCCACTCTCATGTAAGAAGAAAAAGAAAGATGATTCTTCAGTCAAGAATCAGGTGAGTCTGGTGTGTGGTGTTGATGGGTGTTCCCTGTTTTGCTTTGTTTTCTCTGCTCTTTCTCTCAGCATCTTGGTTGGTTGGTAAAATGCAAAAGACAAGCTAAGCTGGTAGTCACCAACATATGACGGCATATTCTCAATCCAGCATATAATAAACAATAAGCAAGTTGCAAAAGCCTAAAATATCCTTACACCATGCATGTGAGCAAAGTATGTTAATTAGGATGTGAAGAATAGGGAGATGGTATATATATATATATGCATTTTGTTTGTCTTTCTCATGCAGATCTAGTCATCTGATCTGGGCTATTCCTGCAGGATGGTGCCGTCGTTGGTGTTGCAAAGAAGAAAAGGATTAGAAAAAGAAAGAGAACTAAAGAAACATCTAGCTAGATGTGACTTAAAATATTTGCTTAATTTTAATTTAGGCAAAGTAAAAAACATTCTGATTATGTGAATATTTACTTCTCAACTTGAAGGAAAAGTTGATAATCATGTACTGCAGATGGCTGTTGCAAAAGAAAATTTTGATCTAGGTTTCTGATGGTAATGAATTGAGAAACAGTTCGGTCTCTTCATCCATTGGAGATTTTGATGCCCGAAACGAGCACTAACATATTTCAAGTATTACATACATTTGTAGCGTAGGGATCTCAATTTAGATGTGCTTTGAACGTTCCTGTTATTGAAGTGTACCAGTGTAGATACAATATTCTTTCGTTTTTACTTCAACTCAATTTAGATGCTCTTTTGTTCACTACTATTCCTTCCAATGATCGACTTGGATAAATGCTCTTAGATGCTACCCTTAGTATTTGTGCATAGTTTTTTTCTACTGAAATAAATGTGTGATGGTGTTGTAATCTGCAATTTGTGCACCCTTTGCTGCTCGTTTCTTCACATGTTCACGCTGGTGATCGGGCATTAAAAGCGTTCTTTCCGTCTGGGTGTGAAGGGGCGACTTTCCGTCTGGGTGGCTGGACGGGCTTAGGGCTTCCTCCTTAACCCCCGGCGCCGGCGGGGGGGGGGGGGGCTCTCGGGGGCTACGCGGTGGACCCTGCTGGTGGTGCTGGGGCTGCAGTTGCCTCCCCCCCTCGGATCTGTTTCGTGCTCTTCTCCCTGACAAGCGAGTCGCGATCGGAGGACGCTAGCAGCGTTGCCCATAACCTGGTACATTCTTGCTCCGATTCGGTGTTCTGGTTAAGGCTCGTTTGGTCTCGTTTTCCTCCGCTAGGGTATCCCTGCTCCCCTTATCTCATCGGGCATTCTGGGTCTCGTTTCCTTGGGTTTTTTTGGTCGGGATCCCTCTACGGAGGCTTTCTCTCCTCCTCTCCTGTCCCCCTGCAAGGCTCCGGTAGAGGGCGCCTTCGGGCGTTTTCCCTATCGTGAAGGGGGAAGATGGCCCAGAGTCATCCTGGCAATGCTGCCCTCAAGGTCTCCCGACTCCCGGCCCCTATTCTGTCCTCGGCTGCCTCCGCTTCTGGAATTCGTGAATCTGTCCCAATGAGATCCTGGAGTTCCCTTTTTGCAAGGCCTCCCTCCGTAGGATCTTCAAGTTCTCTGGCACAATCTCCAGTCGATCGGGTTGGAGATGTCCTGAATATTTCTGTCCCTGATGAAGAATTGGAAGAAACGTCCTCTTTCTGGGCAAACACTTTAGTTGGCTATTTCATTGGCTTCAAACCTCACTATAATATCCTGAAACAGAAAGTTCTGAACTTATGGAAACCAAAAGGAAATTTGGAACTCTTCTCCCTCCCTGCGGGGTTCACTCTATTCAAATTTGATCTTGTCGAAGATAAGGTGAAGGTCTTAGAATCGGGGCCTTGGTTTGTTTTCGGGAAAGTGATAATCCTCAAACCTTGGACTCCCGATGATGAACTATCGCGTGTGGATTTATCCGCCATTCCTGTATGGATCCGCATCCACAGCCTACCCTTAAAATGGTGGTCTCCAGGCGTCCTCAGCCAGCTGGCTAGTTCGCTTGGTAAACCTATCTCCATGGATATGGCTACAGCTTCAAGATCTCGACTTGGGTATGCACGCATCTGTGTAGAAATGGAGGCTACGTCAGATTTCCCTGAGTCTATTACTTTTGTGGTAAACGGGGGTAGTGAGGCCCGCATAAATTTAGAATTCGAGGCTATCCCAGCGAGATGCTCAAAATGCAGTATATTTGGACACTCAATCCAGTCCTGTGGCCGCTCCACAACTCCTCATCTTTCCTCAGTCTGGAGGGAGAGGGCTGCCCCTGCTCCGCCGACTGCTGATCTGCGGAATACTTTCGCCCCCCTTTCAGCTGCGGGGCTGCAGGGCCAGGGGGGGAATGGGTCCCAATTGGCAGGGAGCATCTTTCCTGTTCCTTCGACCCAGATTCAGGTCGAGGGTCCGTCAATTGCGCCCCCTTCTCATCAAATTGCCTCTCCTCCGGCTTCATCTCGGGGCCCTCTGCACCAGCATTTTCCTTCCCCGCCAACCACACTTGTCGATCCTGGGAAGGGACTTCTCCCATCTCCTCATCCCTCTATCCCCGGTCCGGAAGATATAGCGGAGGAGTTGGAGGACTCGGATTTGGGTTCTCCCTCTTCCTCCTTAATCCCTGGTTATTCTGGAGATATTGAAGCCCTTCTGGACAAACAGGACTTTACGGTGATCAAATCTCGGAGCTCTCGAAGGCGGAATAGACGAACTCGGGGTACGGCCCCTAGTTTGGACCCTAAGAGCAAGAGTCCCACTAGGCAGATGACCCAATGACTTCTCCTCTAGCCCCTATGGTATGCTGGAACGTGAGAGGTCTCAACGCACTTGTTAAGAGGAAGGAGGTGATGACATTAGTACATAACTACAATATTAAATTGTGTGCTTTACTCGAAACCCATGTCTCTGAGGCAAAAAGTGTGGATGTCTTCCATTCGGTGTTCCCCGGTTGGTCTTTTTCCACCAACTATAGTTATATCGCTGGGGGGAGGATATGGTTGACCTGGGACCCTTCGATCTACAACGTGACCATAGCGGCTTCGTCTGCACAAGTAATGATTGGTCGGGTCTCCTTATTACGGGGGGGACCCTCTTTTTACATTGCTGTGGTTTATGGTTTGTACACGGCCGCCGCTCGGAAAGTAATCTGGGAGTCCCTGTCTCTTGCCCATAGCTTGGGGCCACTGCTAATTTTAGGCGATTTCAACATGCCTTTCTCCTCGGAAGACCAAATCGGTGGTGCTCCCCATAGGGATTCCGAAATTTTGCACAACATAGAGAAGAAGGCGGCCTTAGATATAAATGATATTACTTTCAGGGGCGCTTATTACACCTGGTCAAATTCACAATTGGGTCCCAGCAGGATATGGTGCAAGCTAGACCGTATAATGGCCTCAAAAGATTGGATTGATTGTTTCCCTTCGGCCGAAGCCTTCTTCCTAAATCCCTCAGTCTCCGATCACTCCCCGGCTTTGCTTATGTTTGGCACAAACACTCCTCAGAAAGGCCCTCGGTTCCGTTTTTTCAATCACTGGCTCCATTATCCAAGCATTACTCCTCTGATTACCTCCATTTGGAATTCAGCCGGCGCCCATGGCACGCCGATGTATGTTCTTTGCCGCAAGCTCTCGGAGGCAAAGAAGGGCCTCAAAATCTGGGCGCGGAACATCAGGGCTGGAAAAACTGAGGCTCTTCGAGCGTCCACTCGTATGCTGTCAGCAATCCAGCAGCAGCTGCAGGACGATCCACACAATCCCTCACTCGGATTGCTGGAGAAACATTATCAGGACGAGATAAGAGCCTTTTGGCTTGAAGAAGAGTCTGCCTTGAACCAAAAATCTAGAGATCAGCGAATTTCTCTGGGAGATTCGAACACATCGTATTTCTACAACTTGATGAAATCTAGACGCATCCGCAACTCCATCTTTTCAATTACAGATTCCTCGGGCTCGTTTGTTTCTGGTCGAGATTTATCCAAGGAGGCCATCCGCTTTTATACAGATCTTCTGGCCCCTCCTATAAATCCCTTGCTTCTCACATTCTCCGTTACAAAATCTCTTTCGGCCCCAGCTATTCAGTTACTGGATTCCCGATTTTCGGCTGAAGAAATCACTAAAATCATCAACATGGCCAATATCTCAAAAGCCCCTGGTGTAGATGGTTTCAACGCTGCTTTCTTTAAATCCTTCTGGGAGATTATCAAAGAGGATGTCCTTCGGGCCATTCTTGACTTCTTGGATACTGGTCATATGCTTCTCAGGGTGAATGCTACATCCCTTACTCTTATTCCAAAGGTTCCTAATCCTTCTTCTTTTGCAGAATTCAGGCCTATTTCCATATGTAATATGACCTACCGCTTCCTAGCTAAAGCTCTAGCTCTCAGGCTTCGTCAAGTGCTTCCAGAGCTTATTGACCTTAACCAGCATGCTTTTATCCCGGGTAGATCTATACAAGAAAACATCATGCTTTGCCAGGAGATTCTTAGTGGTTTTCACAACAAGCGGGGGCCTTCCAGTATGGCGATTAAACTAGACTTACACAAGGCTTTTGATTCGGTACGATGGGAGGCCATTGGGTACCTTCTCTCGATTTACAAGTTCCCAGAAACTTTTGCCGCCAGGATTATGACTTGCGTTACTACTCCTTCTTACACTATAAACCTTAATGGGGAGGACGTGGGTTATTTCCGGGGTACCCGTGGTTTGCGCCAGGGTTGCCCTTTATCCCCGTATCTCTTCATTCTCATCATGCAGCACCTCTCGGATCTCCTATCCACTCAACTCGAGCAAGGGACTCTATCTCCTCTTAAGAAATGCAAACAGTTGGGCATCACCAACCTTCTTTTCGCGGATGATATTATTATCTTCTGTGCGGCCACACTTAGTTCTGTCACCGCTATAAACAACGCTTTAGAGGTCTTCTCTCAACACACCGGGCTGCAAATAAATCTTCTGAAATCTCAAGTGTTTTTCTCAGCCTCTACGGCATCTGATACACAATCCATACTTATATCCACTCTGGGGATTCAAAAGGGGTCGTTGCCTTTTCGCTACCTCGGGATTCCATTAACCAGCAAATCCATTACAAGTCGGGACTGTTTGCCTCTTCTCGAAAAAATCACCGGCTATTTATCGCATTGGAAGGCTAAGAGCCTCTCTTATGCTGGCAGGGTAGAGCTTATCAAATCAATATGCTATGGGAACATAAATTTTTGGTGTAGCACTATAAGTCTCCCCATGGGAGTCATTGATAAACTGAACTCTGCACTTTCGCTTTTCCTTTGGTCCCGGGGATATAAAAACGGTGTTGCGAAGGTGGCATGGATTAATATCACACAACCTATTGCTTATGGTGGCTTAGGCATTCGGGACATCCGGAAGCTCAATCGGGCCTTCCTATCAAGACATATTTGGAACATTGCCCAAGGGAAAAATACCCTCTGGGTGAAATGGATCCACGAGCTGTATCTCAAATCGGATACAATCTGGTCGGTCCAGCTGTCCAACTATTACCCGTGGCCCATTCGAAACCTTTTAAAGATCCGTGATACCTGTATCAAGATGGTGGGCTACAGGATCGCGAATGGGCAGTCCATCCGTTTATGGCTGGACCCATGGTTTAAGCCTTATTTACTTATGACTCTTGTGAAGGATTTCAGTTTTGTTACTCCTCCTGGAAGAAACATTTACCTCAGCTCCCTTATTCAGAACCATCATTGGGCTATACCATGTCCACGCTCTTCCAGTCTCACTGAATTATACGCAGCCATATCTCGGGTTCCAATCTACCCTAATCTCCAATCCGATCTTCTATTCTGGAATCGCACTCCTCATGGAAAGTTCTCAGTCAAATCCGCTTACGAAGGTCAGGTTCTTGGCTCGGAGGTACCTTGGAAAAGTCTGGTGTGGTTTAAAGGGCGGATCCCTCGTCATTCCTTTTTTCTCTGGCTTCTCTGTCATGGCCGTCTTTGCACCAGGGCGCGGCTTCATGACTGGGGATTGGTGCCCCACCCTACATGTTTGCTTTGTCAGTCTTCCCCTGAAACCATAGATCATTTGTTCTTTAATTGTCCTGCGCTAGATGAATTCAGGAACTTGGTTTCAAGGAGATGCGATCTGCCACTAAACACAACCACTTGTGAGGAAGCTTTACTGAAGCATACCCGCAACCAGAGTGGACATGGCGATCCGGTCCGGCTTTATATCAATAACCTTATGTTCGCTGGATATCTTTACTACATTTGGAAATACCGCAATAGCCAAATCATGGCTACTCATGGAAACAAAAAAAGCCCCCCAGATTTTCTTATTTCCCTCATCCTTGATGTCAGTGCAAAGCTTCGAAGTTATATTCCAAACGCTAATATTGATGCCTCCGTTCAATCTTTTACAACATTATGGGCAGACATGGTGGCCACTTCATGAGCTCTCGGACTCTCGTTCATCGTGACCTGACTTTCTGCGTTTTTTTTCCTCTCTAGTGCAATCGGGTCTTTCTCTTGCCGGACTCTTCAGATTACCTCTGGCCTCCTAATGTTACAGGCAGACAGCGCTCGGATGCTTGTGCAGCGTTATCCCCCTCCTGATTACGTCCTCCTTCGGCAAGCCATGCTAGCTGCTAGACGGAGTCATATATGCCGTGGGAAGAATTAGTGCCCTGCGATGCAATGAATGTATAGTTGATGATTCGCATGTATTTCTCTTGTTCTTTGTGTGTGGCTTCTTCGATGGATATTGCAGTTTGCACTTTTGAATCGTTGTTTTGTGGGATTCCTCCTGGTGTTTAAATTTTCTTTTCTTTGAGGGGAAGATGTATTCTGTAGCAGGTATCTTTTGCGCTAGAAAAGACAGTGGAGACTCTGTCAAATTTTCTAGGAGGGTGTGAAGGAGGAAAGGGGTGTGAGTGATTGTATAAACCTGTATATACTCTTTTTGGAATATAGCATCAAACTTCTTGCCTTCGGCAAAAAAAAAAAAAAAAAAAAAAAAAAAAAAAAAATGTTCACGCTGGTTTTGATCTCTAACAAAGTTTTCCGGCTTAAATAAAAGAAACAGGCAGGCGGCACACTGCTACTGTGGAATTTGCCATGCAAATATTTAACAAGAGGTTAATCTTTTACTTCAATTCAAGATAGCCTACTGCCAAACTTACAATGAGTCGAGTCGTCGATAATCCACAAATATATGGAGGGAGGTTTAGCTCCAATATTCATATTTTATCCCTGTTGAAGGAGATAATTATTAAATTAAAGCATGTAAATTATTAGAGAATAATGTAATAAATTTAACAGATAGAATTCGTAATCAGATTGATTATAGTTGAGAAAACGACACCACCACATGCACCTAAAATCCTCAATTTATTTATTATCTAAGAAATTTTGCAATGAGATTGAGTGGGAGTACGAACACAAAATATTTATAAAATAATATCTACTATTATACGTATATATTACTAGTATACAATTATAAATAAATATACCCCATGAGCTTGGATCCAGATGTCACGTCACCAGCAGCCAACGGGTCAAGTCCAAATTGAGGGTATCTATTTTTGCATGCTTTAATTTATATATATATATATAAACGGTTCATAAACGGGTCAAGTCCTGATTTTGCTACATAATATTGACAAGAGTTCACGATTTCTAATGTTTAGTCGAACTTTTTATTAATTCTTTTTGCTCATATTGTAATTTTAACAGGAAACCATAACAGATGCTAATGTTTAATCTATCCTACATTGTTTTTATGAAGTTTATATTTTAATCACACCCTGGGCATGGCATGGGCTCTTTTTCCCAGTTATATGATAAGTTAAAAACATGTATGTCATCTAAATTGCAAACCCTTTTTACTGCAAAATGACTGCAAAAGGCAGGTTTACTAAATTTAAGGACTCTTTTTACTCCAAAATGATTGCAAAAAGCACAAGTAACATAACTGCAAAAGGGCTCTTTTTATTAAATTTAAGGCAATGACGATGAACCAAACCCGACCCGCTTAATTAATTGGGTCAGATAATCTAACTTAAACACGACCCACATATATTTGGGTCAACCTGACAAGACCCGATTAACCCGTTTAATATTAAATAATTTAAATAAATATTTATAAAAAAATATATATAATTCTATAAATGTAAAAATATTAACCCGATTAACTCGATACGACACACGACTCAATCCGAAATGATATATAAATATATATATATATGTATATATTTATATATAAATTATATATAATATAATCGGATTAAGCGGGTCAACCCGATTATAACCCAACATGATCCGTTTAATTTTGGGTCATAAACAGGTCAAAAACAGGTTGACCTGTTTATGACCCGAACACGATTAGACCTAATTCGAATTCGCCTAATTTCGTGTCGAGTCAGGTCGGATTGGCGGATTAGGTTAATTTTTGCCAGGTCTAGATTTTATAAATATTTAATTTTTTTTTTGATTTTCGGTTTTCAGTTTTCGCCCCCAAGCGCATGAAAATTTTTTTAAGCAACCCGACTGCTCAGGATTTTTAGAGCACACCCCTATCAAAAGTGTTAAAAATGCTTAGTGATTTCTGCACGATTTTTAATTTACGGGTATTGGGCACAAAACACAAGGTGATAGAGCACGAAATTGTTTCCAAACGCGCCCTATATTAATTTAAAATTGGATTTGTGGAACAGTTAAAAGAAAAACCATTTTCATGCGCATGGCTGAAACTATTTTGCGAAACTTTTGAGTGTTAAAAAGAAAAAGTGATTCATTAACGGTTAGTGTGTATTCGAATTGATTGATTTAATATTTAGGTAAATAAATAAATAATTTATTTAATTTACCTCAAACGGCTTTGCAATTATGTCCAATCACCATCCGCCACGCGTAAGTGCACGCAAGAATAAAACGAAGTACCAGGGAACGAGGGACGGACTCGTCTTTTCGTCTTCCTCTCGCTGGCGCTCCTCTCTATCCCTTCTCTCTCTCTCCTCTGATTTCTTGAAAGAAAGCTGGGTTGAAGGACGAAACTGGTTCGGCTAATCCCATCTGTTACTCGATCATCTCTCTGTCCCCGTTATTTTTTTTTTGAAAAGACAGCTCTAGGCTTGGAGGGCAGAAAATCGTTTGATTTATCTGAATCCCATTTGTTGCTCGATTTGGGTAAGAATTTTTTATTTCGTCGGCAATTTTTCCCCTTCCCATCGAATTCTGCTCGCTCACCCCTCTCGCTGGATTTCGTGCACTCAACGTGATTTGTTTTAGAGAAAGACATCGGGTATTCAAGCCAGGCAGATTTGCGCTCGTCATGGCGGCAGTGATGGAAGCGTTGGCCGCGGCATCGAGAGAGCGGGCGTTGTTGCCGCTGGCTGTGCTGCTGAGGCGGGAGGCTGCGAGCAAGAAGATGGAGCCCCATATGTGTTGTACGGGCAGGCTGGCCAGAGCAAGTAAGGCGAAGACTATACGTTGCTCAAGATCGACTGTCGGCGCGACACGGACGAAGCTGACAATACCTTCTCAGTCTTCGTGGTAATTGGAAAATCCGATGTGTCTTTTCTTCTTACTACTACCAAACGATTCCATTGGTTAGGGTGTCAACTCATTATATGTTTGCACATTCTTTCTTTCGAATTGCTGATGCCAAGTTTGGTATATTGAAGAGGGAATTGCAATGCGAATGTTTTTCTACCTAGGGTAAAAATCGTTTATTTGGTTGAAGGTTTTTTTTCTTAGTGGGGTGTTTTTTTCGTAGCTTCAATGCTTTCTGTTCTTTCTTTTTTTTTTTTTTTAAAAAAAAAATGCTCTAGTTGTTTTGTGATTTCTGAGCTCGACTTTTCTTTGGATTGATTTCAGTCCTATATGCTATTATAGTTTTCTTTTCTTGATTCAAAAAGCTGTGTAGTTCTTGAAAACTATAATTGATTCGAGTTATCTTTTTTTTCTTTTCCTGGACTTAGGGTTTTGTTATATTTGTAGATGACAACAAAGTTTATAATCTATTTGTTAGTTTTCGAATCTAGATTTTCAGGAATTATCTTTAAAATCTTCTCAATTATAATTTGCTATCAGCCTGCCACGTACTAAATGGAGAAAAAGTGAACAAATTAAAATAGAAATACCTTTCACTGAAGAAAATTTTGATGTATTTCCTAAGTAGTATTAGATAGTGTAAAGTCTATGTTTAGCATCTTCTAAGTCTTCGTGGTAATTAGCCGTTCCAGTTTTCTTTTCTTGATTCGAAAAGTTGTTTAGTTTTTGAAATCTATAATTGAGAGGTATTTTCTCTTTTTCTGGAGTTAGGGTTTTTAGATGACTGCAACTCTATTTGTTGCTTTTGAATCTGGATTTTCAGGAATTATCTTTACAATCTTCTTAGCTATAATTTGGTGTTTAGAAAATACAAAAATACCCTTCATTGAAGAAAATATTTCTGTAGAAAATTTATATGTTTTTCTTAAGCAGCTACTTGATAATATCAAATCTAGGTTTAATACCTTGCATCTAACTTGATAGTATTCACTAAAAAGTTTCCAAAAGTCAAATTCACCACACATGTCCTCTTTGACACTCTGGCTGAATCTTCTCAGTAAGAAATCTCCAAAAGTTGGAAGTGTTGAACATATATCAATCAAATGGAGACAACACAAAGTGAAAGAATTGTGATGCTCGAACTACTGAAGGATTTCAGATTAAATACATCATTTTGCACAAGCATGTTGTTAGAATGATGACCAAGAATAATTTAGATTCATTATGTTTCATATAATACATGCAATACAACTAGGTAACAACTATGATGGTAATTGTTTTTCTTGTTTAGATGAATATTTGGATCTTCAACCTGTTCATTATTTTGTTGCAACTCCTATAACTCAGGCCTGATTTTTTGCTCTATATTTACATTGGCTAACTAAAATTTCTGTTTCACTTTATAATCCACTAAAAATTTTCTTTATAGTTTACGTAGTTTTACTTATATCTATATATTTCTTAATTTGCATATTTTGAATTGTGCACCTTCATTTTCACCAAATTTTAATAGAATCCAATACATAAAGGATTCCTAAAGAAACTAATAGCTTCGAACTTCATTCTTTTATTATCTTGAAGTATTATATACCAATAACTTCTTCGGACTCTTCTTGCAGATATTTGATGGCCATAATTGTTCTGAAGCTGCTATATATTAAAAAAAAATCTCTTGGAAAATGTTTTGTCATTCCTACAGGTCTGCAAAGAGCAGAGTGGTTAGCAGCACTACCAAGAGCGTTGGTTGCTGGATTTTGAAAACAGAGATTTTCAAACTAGAGGTATTAATCTGACTGTTGAATGTCACTTTATGTAGCTTGTTTCTTAGGATCAAAATCTGGATTTCCTAGGTACATTTTGTATGAATTGCTGCCTTTATATTCAAAAGTTCAAACCTACAATTATTTTCCTCGTCTTTGACTGTATGTTTCTTATTAAGCCAATCGCTGAACTCTAACTAGTGATAACCATCTTCACTTATAATCATGTTTAGTTATTGAGTTTTGCTGCTTATCAACCAGTTTAGATTCACCTGCAGTTGCTATTATTTAAACAATATATTTAGGCAAACAATATCAGGTATCAGAATATTGTAGGTTTAGTACATAGTTTGGCTTGCAAGAATTTCTTTTGGAAACACTCTTTAAAAATACCTGTACTGTCATTTTGTGTTTGTAGTCGCATGATTGTGCATCTAATGATTTGAATTTTCAAGCAGCCAAACATTTGGATGGTTGGCTGCACTAAATTGCTTATTATATAATACTGAAAATCTATCATATCTGAAATTATCACAGATCTTAGCATAGATTTTCTTATGTTTGTAGATTGATCAGCCATATTCATAATGCAAAGTTAATCTATTTACCGCTCAGTTTATTATGATTTAAACCCATATGGTTTAACAGCAACAAAGTCGCTTCTCTGGTATATGCACAAATTCAAGATAGAGCAGCATTTGTTGCATACTTCCAGAACTCGAGCCAAATTAGTGAAGATAATCATATCCTTTTTTATTCTCAGGGAGTGGAGACTTTGGATCAGGTACACTACCAAAACTTGAACAGAGAATCATGTGAATATTAGTTTTATATATACAAAAGTTGACATCTAAAATTCTATTGGCTGATGAGTGTAAATAAGATATTGAAATAAGATAAAACGATTATCAAGTGTAAAAATAGAGTAAAATATTTATAGAAATATATTGAAATAAGATAAAACATGTTACAAATTTTATGTTATAACAATAAACAAAAAAGCAGTATTTCCTACCATATAGAATAGTTTGGTAACATTTCTTGGACTTCCAATGATACTTTCCCCTGCTCCTACTGCAAAGAAACGAAGCTTTTGGGACATAACCACCAATAAATAGCCTTATGTATTGACTATATACAGAAGTTGGCGTCAAAAATTCTAAATGGCTGATAAGTGAACCAAATTAAGTTTGTTAGAGCTTCTTGTAAGTGTTAAAGGCTCAATATTGATTAATTTCCACACCATGATCTATTTCATCAGTTAACCAAATGTCCTGGTTAATAATAACGAATTCATCAGTTAACCAAATGTCCTTTTATATTCTTAGGAAGTGATGTAGTTGTCATGTGAGTTTCCAATAAGAAAACATTAACATATATCCAAAACTCAGAGTGAAGCTAGGTTTATGTTGTTAAGAGATATGAGTTTCCGATAATCATAATAAATAGGAATTTGCATTTTTCGTTGTTTCTTGTTGAGATTTGAAAAATTGAAAGTCTTCTTAGTTCACCAGTAGGTTTTCAATTAAGTTATTGCCTTTGTTATCTTTCTTAATAATTTTATATTATGTAGATATCATTTATCTCACATATAGTGTGGTTTCATTCCAATCATGTTGCAATCTATCTTTTACCAATACTATTTACCATTTCCTCAGCTTAATGGATTATTAGTCACTCAAAAGTTTATTAGTTTTCTTGATAAACATTTTATCTGAAACTGCATGTAGTATCAAATTTATACATGCAAATTTAATTTGGTATGGTTTTTCACTTTTTGTAAATGAAACTACTTACATGTGACATCACCTGGTTTAAAGTACTATTCTAGCAGTATAGAAGGTACATACTAGTCCAACTATGGACGGTACTAATATATAGTTGGTATCAGTTATGTAAGCATATATATATACATATATATATATATAAGCATATATATATATACATATATACATATATATATATATGCGCATATATATATATGCGCATATATATATATGCGCATATATATATATATATATATATCGGTTCGGTGAAGAAATGGTGGAGCCGTGGAGCCGATATTACAAACCTTGGACATCACAATTGATAAATGAAAAATAATGTCATGAAATCTAAATGCCAATTTTAATTGATTTCTTTCAAAGTTAAAATGACCATGAAGTGTAAAAATAGAGTAAAATATTTATAAAAATATATTGAAATAAGATAAATCATGTTACAAATTTTATGTTATAACAAATAAATAAAAAAGCAGTATTTCCTACCATACAAAAATAGACATTTCTTGGATTTCCAAGATTTTATGTGAAACTTCATATAACAAATTAAAATAGAGCACAATATTTATCAAAATATAATAAAATAAGTGTTAAAACTTGTGCTACCATAAATAAATGAGAATGGTGTTCCTTTCTTGAAACTTCATATAACATATTATGTTTCATAAAAAGAGCCTATTTAAACTCTCAATTGCTTGTAATAAGATAGCGAGAATGGTGCTTCTTTTGTTGAATATGGGGATATGCATGATTAGGATGTAATCTTATAGCCTTCCTTGAGTTTGATGGCAATTTTGATACCCAAGGGAAATGTTGGGATGTGGGCATAATGTCCCATACCATTGTAGTTTGATGGGACGAGCAGGTTGGATGTCAATCAAATTATTTGCCACAAATCTCAGAATTGAATCAAATTATTTGTCATGACCCTCAAGAAGAATTGGGCCTAAACCAAACAATACTATTGAAAGTGGGTCAGTATACCGATTGGCATCAGTCCAGTCCAAGACATTGGAATGGACTGGAATTCAAAAGCATATCAATAACATTTATGAATAGTGCTAGTGAGATGGTGAAATGACATTAGGATAATCAATGTGAATGCAGTTGGTGAAATTGTACATATGAACATATTAAACATAGTCTTGCACAGTTGAACAAGACTTATATTAGCAGTAAAGCTTGTGGGCACTACAATGCCCTTTATCTGCCCAGATAATGTAGTGGAAAGATTAAATATGCTTCTGAATTGACAATATTAGATTATACTCATTGAACTATTTTTTGGACCATTTAAATAGTATAGGGTTCATATCTACTAAGGTAAATTGCAGCAATATTCATTGAAAAAATGTATGAAGTTAATCATAATTTTAATCTTGTTAAAATCCTTTGTGGTTGATGTTTGGTCTTCACATATTCAGTGTCTTTATTTTGCTCTATCTTATTGAATTCTGTTCATCAGAAACTTGACAACAGATTGTTGTAAACCAGTTCTCTCGGGTTGCTTCAAATGAGAGGTGCTCATTCTTTGGGAATAGTTCACTCGGATCTGATATTTCTTTACCTGAACTTTGTGAGATTTATGATGTGGTCAGTCTTCACCGGAAGTCTCGCCTACTCTTTGTTTCTTTTTTACTTTTATTCCATTTATGTCTTTCATTAAAGCTGCTTCTTTATTTGATCAGGTTGTTGTTTTTGGTGCAGAAAGTGATAGATCTCTTGAAGTGCTTGGGGAAGTAAGTTGCTTTTGTTAAGCATGTAATATTTCATTTTTAATTTGTCATTATGGTATCTTTTCTTTATAAATCGGCCTTAATATGCTGATTAACTCTTACAAAGGAGTCACCCTTACAACGGAAGGATTGATTTTCCTTCCGCATACGTTGATTCCTTATACCTCTACACCTGCGAAGCGTGGTGGGTGTACTTGTGACTCGTCCCCTCTTCCTGAGGCAGGAGTTCTACCCGATGGTGATGAGGTCGATGACTGTACTTGTGACTCGTCCCCTCTTCCTGAGGCAGGAGTTCTACCCGATGGTGATGAGGTCGATGACTTTGACTTTATTACATATGAGGATTCTGATACTATAAGAATTCTCAAAAATCCTTTAAATAAATGGGAAGGTATTTATTATATCTTCTTCTTCTTGTGTAAAGTCTGTTTTTGGTCCATACCAGACTCGAATGTTTCCTTCCGTATCATACTCAAGTTTTTGAGTAGGAAGTAATTTTCCTTTGTTAATAAGGGATATTTCTAAACATATCATTTCTTCAAATGTAAAGTTTAGCTCTTTTGATACTACAAGAGTACTGAAATCTTGGATCGACTAGTGGTCCATGCCCTCCACTTAGACAAAATGGTCTCTTTTCCATGGAGACTGAAATATTGCATCCGTCACATGTACAATTATCATCGGTTCCATGGTTATCTGGATCTGAACATTAGTACCTGTCCACCTTGGTTTTTAGGATATCCTAGTGATGCCAAACACCAGGTGCTCATTAAACTACAGCAAGATTGGCTCCCTGACTTCTGGGATCACCATTCTTTCCAGAATGAACTACTACGAGTTCAAGAGCATCCGTTGGAACAACAAATGCTGCTATGGCGCCATTATACCATGACCAAAGAACATAGGATTCTTTATCCTTCTTTTCTTTTGGCTGAAGACAAGACGTTAAAAGTCTATGTAGATGATGAACATGAGGTGACCTATGTCCCATTTCCTGATTTGCCAAAAACCAGATTTGCAGTCGAATTTTGAGAAGCATATGCTTCCCTGTATAGAGTTTATTAACTCTGTTTTGTCTGGAATGTCATAACTATCATCTTCTAAGTTATCATTAAGGCGACGATAGTCAATAACCATTCGGGATTTTCCTCTTACTTGTTCACTGTGTTTATTCACAATGAAAGCAGGGGATCTGTGAGGAGATGTACTCCGTCTTATGACATTGAGGTTTAGGAGTTCCTCAATATGCATTTTAAATTCAGCAATGTTCTCATTTGTTGCTGTAATTTTCTTGTTTGTGATCCGAAAACCAGGGTCTTTGATTTTCAGGGTGCAAACAAGTTTGTTTTTCTCCCAATGTTGTTGGGGATTTGATCCAAAGATTTTATCTTTTTCGAGAAGTCTAATTAGGTCATCCACATCAGGATTTCCAGATTCGATTTTCTCTAAATGTTCTGGAAGAACAGAATCGTCAAATTCTGTATGCCATTTATTTAAAGGATTTTTGAGAATTCTTATAGTATCAGAATCCTCATATGTAATAAAGTCATCGACCTCATCACCATCGGGTAGAACTCCTGCCTCAGGAAGAGGGGACGAGTCACAAGTACAGTCATCGACCTCATCACCATCGGGTAGAACTCCTGCCTCAGGAAGAGGGGACGAGTCACAAGTACACCCACCACGCTTCGCAGGTGTAGAGGTATAAGGAATCAACGTATGCGGAAGGAAAATCAATCCTTCCGTTGTAAGGGTGACTCCTTTGTAAGAGTTAATCAGCATATTAAGGCCGATAATAAATTTAGTTTTTACCAAACTAAGTGGTCGTAAACAAATACGGCCAATATAGGTAGGCTGTGTATAATGAGCATTTCCTAAAGAAAAGGAAAGCTTATGTTTTGCCAAAATATATTCATACAAGAATAATTGGCCATCCATTTGTTCTGCATGAAATTTGTCTGCAGGATCTAGTGGGACATGGTACTTTCTGGGTACTAAGGCCATGTCTAGAATTGTATTGCTACAGCCAGTATCAATTAGTGCTTGTATTTCTAATTTCCAATCAGAAATTTGAATAATACAATTTATTTTAATCGAGTACATCCAAGGTGGCTGTACAGGTTTATGTAGATAATCTGTTTGTCGAGTTGTCAAACAGCCATCTGTATGTTCATTATAATCTGTATTTTCATACAATATTAGATTTTCAGTTGTAGGGAGTATGGGACGACTCCGTTGATCTAACTCTTCTATTTTTTGAGAGAGTTTGTAAACTTCATTTTCTAGTTGAAGTAGACGTAATTCAATTATTTCTGTTCGGTTATGGCTTGGAGCCACCGGTTGGTTTGTACTTGGTAAAGGTACTTGTTGTTTTTCCAAACATCATTTTTAGATTGTTTCTTTTTATAACTTGAAAATCTCAAGTTATAAGTATTATCAGAATTTTTAAACATTATGCTTTCCTCAGGGACAAGCATTTGTTCTTGTTCTAAGTTTTTAGAGATATTCCAATCTAATCCACCAAGATCTTCTGGTGAGATTGTCATGGGTTTTATCATTTTAATTCCCTTGCTAGCTAAAGCATCTATAACATTAGATATATAAAGCTTATAGCCAGTATTTGAATTGTTCGTTAATTTGCCTAGGAATCCTAACCCAATAAGCAGATTTGAATCTCCTGCAAAATCTTCGTATCCTCTTGTTTGGATACCTATTTCCAATTCTCCTAAGTCTTTTATACTTATGAGAAAATCTGGAGCACAATAGAAAATACCCTTATATTACAAAAATTCTATACTAATGGGATTATTGTCTCCGGACAAAAATCACAGTTCTATAGAAAAAATATTGACTACTTAGGAGTCGAAATTGGGCATGGAGTTATTAAGCTCCAACCTCATATTGCTTCAAAAATAAAAACTTTTGAAGTAACAGATACAAAAAGCCTACAACAATTTTTAGGCTTAATTAATTATGCTAGACCTTTTTTAAAGGATCTTCATAAAATGAGTGGACCTCTCTACTCAAAATTAGGTCTTACTGGTGTTAAGAAATTCAACACAGAAGACTACAAACAGATTGATAAAATTAGGCAATTAGTAGAAACATTACCATTGCTTAAATTACCACTGGACAGTGATTATCTCATTGTTCAAACAGATGGGAGTGAGTATGGATGGGGAGCAGTCCTCCTCCGAAAGCCTCATAAATATTCTACAGAGATAGAAACTATTTGTAGATATGCTTCTGGCAAATTTCGCGGGAAAAATGTCACAAGCAGAATCGTCAAATTCTGTATGCCATTTATTTAAAGGATTTTTGAGAATTCTTATAGTATCAGAATCCTCATATGTAATAAAGTCATCGACCTCATCACCATCGGGTAGAACTCCTGCCTCAGGAAGAGGGGACGAGTCACAAGTACAGTCATCGACCTCATCACCATCGGGTAGAACTCCTGCCTCAGGAAGAGGGACTGTTCCTTTATTTGATCGAACGGGAAAACGTATAAGTATGGAATAATCCATGTTAGTATACGGAAGGCTCTAAGCCGATATAGTATGCTTGTTATTTCAGATAGGTTGTCGCATATTTTGTTTTTTATACACATCTAAAGATACCGGGGCTGCCTAAGCCACCATAGTATAAAGAAAGAACTGAACTAAAGGGCCGATGGCTTGACATGCAAACGTCCACAGACGAGGAGCGTCACCGGGACATACAGCATGATTAACGACCATGTAGCATGATGTTCTGTTACTTCTCTATACACCTATGGTAAAGCGGTTGATATTAGAGGAAAACAAAGTATCCGAATGACCAGGAATCTATAGATAACAAGTATTACTAATCCTTAGAAAACCTTCTGTATACATCATAACATAGGACCATACAAGTATACGTGAGTACCTAGTAGATCTGTTGTATTCAGTACCTGCTCTTACTTGTGTTTTACACAATAGTTTCTATGAAACGTATTTATTCACCAAAGCCGCAAGGCTTTAAAAACAATTATGCTGCTAAGCATAAAATAACCATAAGAACCTATCTTACGGTTAAAAATTTAAAAATGACAATCACCTTATTAGGTAAAAAGCAAGCTAATAAAAAGTAAAGATGGATATTAATTATCTCTCTTTAAAATTAGCACAACAATACTGGGAAATACAAGCGAATTCCCAGGCAACTAAACATAAATGCTATTTTCCTAGAGAAAATGGTAGAACAAGAACAAATGCTTGTCCCTGAGGAAAGCATAATGTTTAAAAATTCTGATAATACTTATAACTTGAGATTTTCAAGTTATAAAAAGAAACAATCTAAAAATGATGATGAGGCTTCAACATCAGGCTTAGAAAAATTCTTAGAACAATGATACTCAAAGAAAATACTCTTGTAGTATCAAAAGAGCTAAACTTTACATTTGAAGAAATGATATGTTTAGAAATATCCCTTATTAACAAAGGAAAATTACTTCCTACTCAAAAACTTGAGTATGATACGGAAGGAAACATTCGAGTCTGGTATGGACCAAAAACAGACTTTACACAAGAAGAAGAAGATATAATAAATACCTTCTTAGAAATTACTCAAGAAGAAGAAAATACTACCTTCTTGGACACAAATACTATGGAAGAATCCATAGAAGAAATGGTCATAGATGACTTGGATTCTCAAAGTATCCAAAGTATTCCCCAGAATTTAATGGATACAATAATGACTGGCCAAGAACAAGCTAGTAATGCTACTCCTGTTTATAACAATCCAGGACAAGCAGTAGCCTCAACAAGTACGGCTCAGCCAAGTACTTCACATATAAGGAGTTATCCTATTGGACAACCTCCTCGAGAATCGTATACACAGTATACACAGTATAATGAAGAAAGAGACGATAGATGGTCTAAGGGGAAAAGGCAACCTTTAGAGACCATAGATAAACGAAAGTTGCTAGATGAAGGAAGAATTCTAAATCTAGCAGCCCATGATCCACAAACTTGGAGCACAGTTCTGGATAACTGGGCCTCCATGGTTTCTATGGAAGTAACCAAAATACTTGGAAACTTCACAGCAGAAGAAATGTATTCCTACTTGGAAAATTTCTTAGGAGAAACAGCACGGGCAATATGGGAATCATACAAACTAAATTGCCCCACAGACTTTCAACAAGATATTTCATTAGGAGTAAATCCTTATAACTTCACAAACCGAATGAAAATTATGATCTTAGGGTCAAATCCTAACATGGGATTTAATGCCCAACAAAAAGAAGCTATAAGAAAGCTTGAGATAATCCAAATAAAAAATTGGAAATATATTAAACCTTTCTTACAAGATTTTTATAAACTGTTTATATTGGAAATCAATTATTGTATTTAACTGAGCATTCTCAGTATGTAATTGGTGTCCGTATCTACCATTTTCTCTAGGAAAATAGCATTTATGTTTAGTTGCCTGGGAATTCACTTGTATTTCCCAGTATTGTTGTGCTAATTTTAAAGAGAGATAATTAATATCCATCTTTACTTTTTATTAGGTTGCTTTTTACCTAATAAGGTGATTGTCATTTTTAAATTTTTAACCGTAAGATAGGTTCTTATGGTTATTTTATGCTTAGCAGCATAATTGTTTTTAAAGCCTTGCGGCTTTGGTGAATAAATACGTTTCATAGAAACTATTGTGTAAAACACAAGTAAGAGCAGGTACTGAATACAACAGATCTACTAGGTACTCACGTATACTTGTATGGTCCTATGTTATGATGTATACAGAAGGTTTTCTAAGGATTAGTAATACTTGTTATCTATAGATTCCTGGTCATTCGGATACTTTGTTTTCCTCTAATATCAACCGCTTTACCATAGGTGTATAGAGAAGTAACAGAACATCATGCTACATGGTCGTTAATCATGCTGTATGTCCCGGTGACGCTCCTCGTCTGTGGACGTTTGCATGTCAAGCCATCGGCCCTTTATTTCAGTTCTTTCTTTATACTATGGTGGCTTAGGCAGCCCCGGTATCTTTAGATGTGTATAAAAAACAAAATATGCGACAACCTATCTGAAATAACAAGCATACTATATCGGCTTAGAGCCTTCCGTATACTAACATGGATTATTCCATACTTATACGTTTTCCCGTTCGATCAAATAAAGGAACAGTAACGAAGCTCTGATACCAAAAGAGGGGGGGGTATTTTTTTTTTTTTTTTTCACACAAAAATACTTAAAAAGTAGAGGTGCTAACTAATTTATTTAATAGGAAGCATAAGAACTTACAGAAAGGAGAAAACTTTGACACTTGCTAGCTGCTGAAGGCGAAAGACTGAGCATTCAATTATTGGTCCCCTCTTCCTGAGGCAGGAGTTCTACCCGATGGTGATGAGGTCGATGACTGTACTTGTGACTCGTCCCCTCTTCCTGAGGCAGGAGTTCTACCCGATGGTGATGAGGTCGATGACTTTATTACATATGAGGATTCTGATACTATAAGAATTCTCAAAAATCCTTTAAATAAATGGCATACAGAATTTGACGATTCTGTTCTTCCAGAACATTTAGAGAATAAACAGGAGTAGCATTACTAGCTTGTTCTTGGCCAGTCATTATTGTATCCATTAAATTCTGGGGAATACTTTGGATACTTTGAGAATCCAAGTCATCTATGACCATTTCTTCTATGGATTCTTCCATAGTATTTGTGTCCAAGAAGGTAGTATTTTCTTCTTCTTGAGTAATTTCTAAGAAGGTATTTATTATATCTTCTTCTTCTTGTGTAAAGTCTGTTTTTGGTCCATACCAGACTCGAATGTTTCCTTCCGTATCATACTCAAGTTTTTGAGTAGGAAGTAATTTTCCTTTGTTAATAAGGGATATTTCTAAACATATCATTTCTTCAAATGTAAAGTTTAGCTCTTTTGATACTACAAGAGTATTTTCTTTGAGTATCATTGTTCTAAGAATTTTTCTAAGCCTGATGTTGAAGCCTCATCATCATTTTTAGATTGTTTCTTTTTATAACTTGAAAATCTCAAGTTATAAGTATTATCAGAATTTTTAAACATTATGCTTTCCTCAGGGACAAGCATTTGTTCTTGTTCTAAGTTTTTAGAGATATTCCAATCTAATCCACCAAGATCTTCTGGTGAGATTGTCATGGGTTTTATCATTTTAATTCCCTTGCTAGCTAAAGCATCTATAACATTAGATATATAAAGCTTATAGCCAGTATTTGAATTGTTCGTTAATTTGCCTAGGAATCCTAACCCAATAAGCAGATTTGAATCTCCTGCAAAATCTTCGTATCCTCTTGTTTGGATACCTATTTCCAATTCTCCTAAGTCTTTTATACTTATGAGAAAATCTGGAGCACAATAGAAAATACCCTTATTATCTGTCATGTCAACTTCCATACAGGCAATAAGTGCCTTTCTTGCATCCGATTTCCATCGTTTATCAAGAATTGCAATAAGAACCTTTGTTCCTAGCTTTTTACGAGCTAGACCTTTTACTGAAATAACAATCATCCCAATATGGGCTAATGTCTTTCCAGATAATCGTAATTTGTTTAAAGAATCTCTAGAAATGATCTTGAGATTTCTTGGTTCTGTTGTGACAGACAAATGTTCTTCACGTGTTATTCTTAGAAGTTGGGTTCTAAGGTTTAACGGTCCAGTCCTATATAAGAGTTGTGGCCTTAAGATTTGTAATCTATTATTCTGGTAGGCTTCAAATTGTTGATCTATATCAACAACTTCTTCCAGAACTTGTGCTGGAATCCCTTGTCTATCAAAAATCCTATTCAGGATATTTGGAATGGGATTACTTATAGATAACCTTTCATTTTGGTTATTTTCTCTAACTGTTGTAGTTCCAGTTAAAGTATTAGACGTTCCTGTAAAGGGTCTTGTACTCATTTCCAGAGGAATTGAGTACTTCTAGTTTGTCTTTTAGACACTGAGGTCTGAGATGTTCCTGGTTGTGTTTGGGACACCTGTACTACTCTTTGTAACTGAGTAGTCAACTCGTTAATAGAGTTTTGATATTGTTGGGCTTGTACACCTAACATATTTTCGACTACCTCATGTTGCCTGAGTAAGATTGTAGAGATAGATCTTATCATTTCTTGCTGGGCAATTAAAGTGTCAGTGTTCATTTTTACATTAGCAAAAATGAGATTTAATTTTTTATTTAAGTGTATTAAATAAGCAATGATAAAATTGTTTTGCCTAACAAAACGTTTGTCTGATGCACCTTGTGGATCATCAGTAATAATACCTAGAGGATTATCTAGATAATTTCCTGTTTCTGTTATAATTTTTTGATAGTCTTCATCATGGCCTAATGAATCAAGCCATTCAGGGACAGGTATGTTAGGCGTTAGGTTCGCCATTCCACTGTGTTGAGGTGAATTTGGATTTACCATTCTTCTGAATTTTTCTGTAATTTTTCAAGAAGGGCGGCTGTTTTTGTGGTTTGATAGTCAAAAACCTTTGACTGTCTATGGAGATTATCTAGTATCTCTTTTAACTCAGCTGTGAGTTTTTGTTGTAATAATAAAGATCTTTCGATCTCTTTTACCATCGTGACCAGATACGTATACTGGTTCTTGATGTATTCTTGGTTTTCATGAATATTTCTTAATAGAATATTCTTTGTTAACATTTCAGTATGTACTGTCTTCCATAGCTCAGTACATATATGATTGAATTCTCTAAGGCTTTCTGCCTGAGAGATTTGGAAATCAATTATTGTATTTAACTGAGCATTCTCAGTATGTAATTGGTGTCCGTATCTACCATTTTCTCTAGGAAAATAGCATTTATGTTTAGTTGCCTGGGAATTCGCTTGTATTTCCCAGTATTGTTGTGCTAATTTTAAAGAGAGATAATTAATATCCATCTTTACTTTTTATTAGGTTGCTTTTTACCTAATAAGGTGATTGTCATTTTTAAATTTTTAACCGTAAGATAGGTTCTTATGGTTATTTTATGCTTAGCAGCATAATTGTTTTTAAAGCCTTGCGGCTTTGGTGAATAAATACGTTTCATAGAAACTATTGTGTAAAACACAAGTAAGAGCAGGTACTGAATACAACAGATCTACTAGGTACTCACGTATACTTGTATGGTCCTATGTTATGATGTATACAGAAGGTTTTCTAAGGATTAGTAATACTTGTTATCTATAGATTCCTGGTCATTCGGATACTTTGTTTTCCTCTAATATCAACCGCTTTACCATAGGTGTATAGAGAAGTAACAGAACATCATGCTACATGGTCGTTAATCATGCTGTATGTCCCGGTGACGCTCCTCGTCTGTGGACGTTTGCATGTCAAGCCATCGGCCCTTTAGTTCAGTTCTTTCTTTATACTATGGTGGCTTAGGCAGCCCCGGTATCTTTAGATGTGTATAAAAAACAAAATATGCGACAACCTATCTGAAATAACAAGCATACTATATCGGCTTAGAGCCTTCCGTATACTAACATGGATTATTCCATACTTATACGTTTTCCCGTTCGATCAAATAAAGGAACAGTAACGAAGCTCTGATACCAAAAGAGGGGGGGGTATTTTTTTTTTTCACACAAAAATACTTAAAAAGTAGAGGTGCTAACTAATTTATTTAATAGGAAGCATAAGAACTTACAGAAAGGAGAAAACTTTGACACTTGCTAGCTGCTGAAGGCGAAAGACTGATGCCTTCTTACAACAGACTTAGGCTCCTTATATAGATACGAGAGGAGCGTTACTTACTCACGAAGTAAGGCATCAATTATTGATGCCAGCTAAGACTGACTCTTCAAATAAAGTAAAGACAGAAGACACTTGCCCCTTCAGTAAAGTAAGGGCTAACATGACTCAAAAGTAAAGTAAGGGCTAACATGACTCAAAAGTAAAAGATTCTTGCCCCTTCAAGAAAGTAGGGGCTACAGACAAGAGGCATCTTGCCCCTTCACAAAAGCTACCCTTTCTGAAAAGGGTGGTGACGTGATTCTTGAGGAGAGAATCTGACCCTTCACGTGATCTGGGGACCACCTTAATCATCTTGAATGGCTTCAAGAATATAATCGTCAGCATCATCCATGGGTTGAGCTTGACGTCCATAATCCTTCCATTCTGTGATGAGAGCTTGTTCATTCTTGACTTGCTGAAGATGTTCATGCTGACCTGGATGAGTAATAAAATGAGAAGGAAATGGGACATAGGTCACCTCATGTTCATCATCTACATAGACTTTTAACGTCTTGTCTTCAGCCAAAAGAAAAGAAGGATAAAGAATCCTATGTTCTTTGGTCATGGTATAATGGCGCCATAGCAGCATTTGTTGTTCCAACGGATGCTCTTGAACTCGTAGTAGTTCATTCTGGAAAGAATGGTGATCCCAGAAGTCAGGGAGCCAATCTTGCTGTAGTTTAATGAGCACCTGGTGTTTGGCATCACTAGGATATCCTAAAAACCAAGGTGGACAGGTACTAATGTTCAGATCCAGATAACCATGGAACCGATGATAATTGTACATGTGACGGATGCAATATTTCAGTCTCCATGGAAAAGAGACCATTTTGTCTAAGTGGAGGGCATGGACCACTAGTCGATCCAAGAGTCCATACTGAAAGAGATCCAGGAGGGAAACTTGTATCCCCATGACTGTACAATCTTGCCATTCAGCCAGATCAATAGCAGCCTTGATAATGGTGAACCCTTTGTGACAAAGACAATGTGGTTCTTCCGTATGTTGAGTTTCTCTGAACAGAGAAACCATTGTTAAATGGAGACCCCTTGGTTTCCTTGCTTTGTCCAGTGCTATCTGTTGTAAAAGCTTGACTAAACTCACAAACTTTTGGTGTTGTTTGGTCTTTACAAGCTCGTATATATGTTGCTGAGCTGGGAACAGCTGTGGTGGAATTTTTGCCTGGGAAGTTGTCCACTGATTTTCTAATTCAGTAGTCCAGGTAGTCTTGAAAAGATCCAATGATTGTTCTAGCTCTTGTTTTTCTTTTTGAAGAGCTTCCAGTTTCTGTTGCATGCTGGCTAAGTCTTTTTCCAGAGTATTAATCCGGAATTCTTTAGCAATATAGGCCTCTAATGTTTGAGGCTCCAACTTTGTCTGAGGAACTTGTGGTGGCAAGGTCTTCATATATCGCAAGGCTTGCAGATGTCCTGCTAGTGTGTTCATAGCAGTCAGGAACCCAGGATTATGGTGATCTTTCCATAAAAGATCCAGAATGGTCCTGTCATGTCCTGTTAATGCCGTATAGTGTTTTGGGACCCGAAAAACAAACATTGTTGTTTTCTCAACTCCGTCTTTAACTTGTTGAGCATATGTTACTTCTTCAGTAACCATAGGTTGGGGCCCTTGAGGCACTGGGGCCTTCTTTTTAGCGTTCAGCTTTTGAGGTGCTGAGCTAGTTGCCATATCCTGCATAAGAGGTGATTAGCTTTGAATATCCTTGTGGATTATTGTATAGCCCATAGGCTGGTATGAAGTCAAAGACTTATTCATGTGGCCTTTGTAAAAGGCGTGATAATATGTCTGAGATGACATTATTTTTTCCTTTGATATGCTCAAAGGTAATTCTATATGCATTGTTAATACAATGGTCTGTGAATGATAACCATCTCTTTTGAGAAATGCGTTTCTCATTCTTTGTGTTGAAGAACTTTACGATTGCTTCACAATCAGTTCTTATTAATATTTCTTTTTTATTTAAAAGAAATAATCTAAAAGCATCTAAGCCGTAGCAAACAGCTAAGAGCTCTTGGTCAATGCTGCTTGTGACATTTTTCTCGCGAAATTTGCCAGAAGCATATCTACAAATAGTTTCTATCTCTGTAGAATATTTATGAGGCTTTCGGAGGAGGACTGCTCCCCATCCATACTCACTCCCATCTGTTTGAACAATGAGATAATCACTGTCCAGTGGTAATTTAAGCAATGGTAATGTTTCTACTAATTGCCTAATTTTATCAATCTGTTTGTAGTCTTCTGTGTTGAATTTCTTAACACCAGTAAGACCTAATTTTGAGTAGAGAGGTCCACTCATTTTATGAAGATCCTTTAAAAAAGGTCTAGCATAATTAATTAAGCCTAAAAATTGTTGTAGGCTTTTTGTATCTGTTACTTCAAAAGTTTTTATTTTTGAAGCAATATGAGGTTGGAGCTTAATAACTCCATGCCCAATTTCGACTCCTAAGTAGTCAATATTTTTTCTATAGAACTGTGATTTTTGTCCGGAGACAATAATCCCATTAGTATAGAATTTTTGTAATACAAGCTTTAAATGACTTGTATGTTCTTTCTCTGTTTTACTGTGTACTAGAATATCATCTATATACACACAAACAAAGTCTTGATAAGGTTTAAATACCTCATCCATTTTTCTTTGGAATACTGCAGGTGCAGTTTTTAGCCCAAATGGCATAACTAGCCATTCAAAGCTTCCTAAGGGACAGGTGAATGCTGTCCATGGTATTGATTCTTCTGCCATCCTGATTTGCCAAAAACCAGATTTGCAGTCGAATTTTGAGAAGCATATGCTTCCCTGTATAGAGTTTATTAACTCTGTTTTGTCTGGAATGTCATAACTATCATCTTCTAAGTTATCATTAAGGCGACGATAGTCAATAACCATTCGGGATTTTCCTCTTACTTGTTCACTGTGTTTATTCACAATGAAAGCAGGGGATCTGTGAGGAGATGTACTCCGTCTTATGACATTGAGGTTTAGGAGTTCCTCAATATGCATTTTAAATTCAGCAATGTTCTCATTTGTTGCTGTAATTTTCTTGTTTGTGATCCGAAAACCAGGGTCTTTGATTTTCAGGGTGCAAACAAGTTTGTTTTTCTCCCAATGTTGTTGGGGATTTGATCCAAAGATTTTATCTTTTTCGAGAAGTCTAATTAGGTCATCCACATCAGGATTTCCAGATTCGATTTTCTCTAAATGTTCTGGAAGAACAGAATCGTCAAATTCTGTATGCCATTTATTTAAAGGATTTTTGAGAATTCTTATAGTATCAGAATCCTCATATGTAATAAAGTCATCGACCTCATCACCATCGGGTAGAACTCCTGCCTCAGGAAGAGGGGACGAGTCACAAGTACAGTCATCGACCTCATCACCATCGGGTAGAACTCCTGCCTCAGGAAGAGGGGACGAGTCACAAGTACACCCTTGAGGCACTGGGGCCTTCTTTTTAGCGTTCAGCTTTTGAGGTGCTGAGCTAGTTGCCATATCCTGCATAAGAGGTGATTAGCTTTGAATATCCTTGTGGATTATTGTATAGCCCATAGGCTGGTATGAAGTCAAAGACTTATTCATGTGGCCTTTGTAAAAGGCGTGATAATATGTCTGAGATGACATTATTTTTTCCTTTGATATGCTCAAAGGTAATTCTATATGCATTGTTAATACAATGGTCTGTGAATGATAACCATCTCTTTTGAGAAATGCGTTTCTCATTCTTTGTGTTGAAGAACTTTACGATTGCTTCACAATCAGTTCTTATTAATATTTCTTTTTTATTTAAAAGAAATAATCTAAAAGCATCTAAGCCGTAGCAAACAGCTAAGAGCTCTTGGTCAATTGTTGTAGGCTTTTTGTATCTGTTACTTCAAAAGTTTTTATTTTTGAAGCAATATGAGGTTGGAGCTTAATAACTCCATGCCCAATTTCGACTCCTAAGTAGTCAATATTTTTTCTATAGAACTGTGATTTTTGTCCGGAGACAATAATCCCATTAGTATAGAATTTTTGTAATACAAGCTTTAAATGACTTGTATGTTCTTTCTCTGTTTTACTGTGTACTAGAATATCATCTATATACACACAAACAAAGTCTTGATAAGGTTTAAATACCTCATCCATTTTTCTTTGGAATACTGCAGGTGCAGTTTTTAGCCCAAATGGCATAACTAGCCATTCAAAGCTTCCTAAGGGACAGGTGAATGCTGTCCATGGTATTGATTCTTCTGCCATCCTGATTTGCCAAAAACCAGATTTGCAGTCGAATTTTGAGAAGCATATGCTTCCCTGTATAGAGTTTATTAACTCTGTTTTGTCTGGAATGTCATAACTATCATCTTCTAAGTTATCATTAAGGCGACGATAGTCAATAACCATTCGGGATTTTCCTCTTACTTGTTCACTGTGTTTATTCACAATGAAAGCAGGGGATCTGTGAGGAGATGTACTCCGTCTTATGACATTGAGGTTTAGGAGTTCCTCAATATGCATTTTAAATTCAGCAATGTTCTCATTTGTTGCTGTAATTTTCTTGTTTGTGATCCGAAAACCAGGGTCTTTGATTTTCAGGGTGCAAACAAGTTTGTTTTTCTCCCAATGTTGTTGGGGATTTGATCCAAAGATTTTATCTTTTTCGAGAAGTCTAATTAGGTCATCCACATCAGGATTTCCAGATTCGATTTTCTCTAAATGTTCTGGAAGAACAGAACCGCCTCGAAAGGGTAAACCCTATAAAAAGGCCTCTAAAGGCAAACCAACTAAGAAATATTTTCTTAGAAAATCTTCAGCCAAAAAACCTTATCTAGCTAAAGATAAGCATGTACGAAAATATAATCCTCGACGAGATTATAAAAACAAGCTTTCATGTTTTACTTGCGGAAGCCAAAACCACTTAGCGCGAGATTGCACTAAGCGGCAAAACTTATATAGTAAACAATCAATTTTAGTTGATTGTGTACAAGAAGATCTACTTTGCGGCTTTGGTGAATAAATACGTTTCATAGAAACTATTGTGTAAAACACAAGTAAGAGCAGGTACTGAATACAACAGATCTACTAGGTACTCACGTATACTTGTATGGTCCTATGTTATGATGTATACAGAAGGTTTTCTAAGGATTAGTAATACTTGTTATCTATAGATTCCTGGTCATTCGGATACTTTGTTTTCCTCTAATATCAACCGCTTTACCATAGGTGTATAGAGAAGTAACAGAACATCATGCTACATGGTCGTTAATCATGCTGTATGTCCCGGTGACGCTCCTCGTCTGTGGACGTTTGCATGTCAAGCCATCGGCCCTTTAGTTCAGTTCTTTCTTTATACTATGGTGGCTTAGGCAGCCCCGGTATCTTTAGATGTGTATAAAAAACAAAATATGCGACAACCTATCTGAAATAACAAGCATACTATATCGGCTTAGAGCCTTCCGTATACTAACATGGATTATCACAAGCAGCATTGACCAAGAGCTCTTAGCTGTTTGCTACGGCTTAGATGCTTTTAGATTATTTCTTTTAAATAAAAAAGAAATATTAATAAGAACTGATTGTGAAGCAATCGTAAAGTTCTTCAACACAAAGAATGAGAAACGCATTTCTCAAAAGAGATGGTTATCATTCACAGACCATTGTATTAACAATGCATATAGAATTACCTTTGAGCATATCAAAGGAAAAAATAATGTCATCTCAGACATATTATCACGCCTTTTACAAAGGCCACATGAATCAGTCTTTCGCCTTCAGCAGCTAGCAAGTGTCAAAGTTTTCTCCTTTCTGTAAGTTCTTATGCTTCCTATTAAATAAATTAGTTGTTATCTATAGATTCCTGGTCATTCGGATACTTTGTTTTCCTCTAATATCAACCGCTTTACCATAGGTGTATAGAGAAGTAACAGAACATCATGCTACATGGTCGTTAATCATGCTGTATGTCCCGGTGACGCTCCTCGTCTGTGGACGTTTGCATGTCAAGCCATCGGCCCTTTAGTTCAGTTCTTTCTTTATACTATGGTGGCTTAGGCAGCCCCGGTATACTTCCTACTCAAAAACTTGAGTATGATACGGAAGGAAACATTCGAGTCTGGTATGGACCAAAAACAGACTTTACACAAGAAGAAGAAGATATAATAAATACCTTCTTAGAAATTACTCAAGAAGAAGAAAATACTACCTTCTTGGACACAAATACTATGGAAGAATCCATAGAAGAAATGGTCATAGATGACTTGGATTCTCAAAGTATCCAAAGTATTCCCCAGAATTTAATGGATACAATAATGACTGGCCAAGAACAAGCTAGTAATGCTACTCCTGTTTATAACAATCCAGGACAAGCAGTAGCCTCAACAAGTACGGCTCAGCCAAGTACTTCACATATAAGGAGTTATCCTATTGGACAACCTCCTCGAGAATCGTATACACAGTATACACAGTATAATGAAGAAAGAGACGATAGATGGTCTAAGGGGAAAAGGCAACCTTTAGAGACCATAGATAAACGAAAGTTGCTAGATGAAGGAAGAATTCTAAATCTAGCAGCCCATGATCCACAAACTTGGAGCACAGTTCTGGATAACTGGGCCTCCATGGTTTCTATGGAAGTAACCAAAATACTTGGAAACTTCACAGCAGAAGAAATGTATTCCTACTTGGAAAATTTCTTAGGAGAAACAGCACGGGCAATATGGGAATCATACAAACTAAATTGCCCCACAGACTTTCAACAAGATATTTCATTAGGAGTAAATCCTTATAACTTCACAAACCGAATGAAAATTATGATCTTAGGGTCAAATCCTAACATGGGATTTAATGCCCAACAAAAAGAAGCTATAAGAAAGCTTGAGATAATCCAAATAAAAAATTGGAAATATATTAAACCTTTCTTACAAGATTTTTTGTATTATACTTGTAAGGCAGGAGCATATCATGATCAAGCCTTAGGAGAAAGGTTATTTTTAAAATTACCAGCTCCAATTGGTCATGAAATCCATCAGGCATGGAATAATGATCCTGAAAAGGCTCAGCTTTCCTTGGCCTTAAATAACATTACGGCAAGAATACAGTTCATCATAGATAAATTGGTAGAACGATGTACACGCCTAAAAGGGGATCGTCATCTTAAAGGGGAATTCAGTTTTTGTAATGAACTGTATACACCCCAAACATATGAGAAAGACAATACGCCTCGAAAGGGTAAACCCTATAAAAAGGCCTCTAAAGGCAAACCAACTAAGAAATATTTTCTTAGAAAATCTTCAGCCAAAAAACCTTATCTAGCTAAAGATAAGCATGTACGAAAATATAATCCTCGACGAGATTATAAAAACAAGCTTTCATGTTTTACTTGCGGAAGCCAAAACCACTTAGCGCGAGATTGCACTAAGCGGCAAAACTTATATAGTAAACAATCAATTTTAGTTGATTGTGTACAAGAAGATCTACTTCATGTAGATGAATACATATCAGATACTGAGTCCATATATAGCATTATCTCTATTCCTGATATCACACATACTGATGGTAACTCTGATAGTGAACTAGAAGAATTTACATCAGACTTATTAACAAAATCTGATCAACTCCAGTCTCCTTATGGAACTGAATATCTAGCAGACCCAATGCTAAAACAACTAGATATGTTAACACCATATCTTGACCACTTATGAATATGGAGCAGCCTACTCCATATAAAATTATGACTCCAAAACTTATGCCACAACATGAGCATAAGTGGAAAGCACGAAGCGGAAGTCAAGACCATCCTTGCGTATACTGTTCTATGTTTCCGAGTATGGCACTCCGTTTTCAATGTATCATATGCTCTACAGAAGCATGTAGGTATTGTTTGGAAAAACAACAAGTACCTTTACCAAGTACAAACCAACCGGTGGCTCCAAGCCATAACCGAACAGAAATAATTGAATTACGTCTACTTCAACTAGAAAATGAAGTTTACAAACTCTCTCAAAAAATAGAAGAGTTAGATCAACGGAGTCGTCCCATACTCCCTACAACTGAAAATCTAATATTGTATGAAAATACAGATTATAATGAACATACAGATGGCTGTTTGACAACTCGACAAACAGATTATCTACATAAACCTGTACAGCCACCTTGGATGTACTCGATTAAAATAAATTGTATTATTCAAATTTCTGATTGGAAATTAGAAATACAAGCACTAATTGATACTGGCTGTAGCAATACAATTCTAGACATGGCCTTAGTACCCAGAAAGTACCATGTCCCACTAGATCCTGCAGACAAATTTCATGCAGAACAAATGGATGGCCAATTATTCTTGTATGAATATATTTTGGCAAAACATAAGCTTTCCTTTTCTTTAGGAAATGCTCATTATACACAGCCTACCTATATTGGCCGTATTTGTTTACGACCACTTAGTTTGGTAAAAACTAAATTTATTATCGGCCTTAATATGCTGATTAACTCTTACAAAGGAGTCACCCTTACAACGGAAGGATTGATTTTCCTTCCGCATACGTTGATTCCTTATACCTCTACACCTGCGAAGCGTGGTGGGTGTACTTGTGACTCGTCCCCTCTTCCTGAGGCAGGAGTTCTACCCGATGGTGATGAGGTCGATGACTGTACTTGTGACTCGTCCCCTCTTCCTGAGGCAGGAGTTCTACCCGATGGTGATGAGGTCGATGACTTTATTACATATGAGGATTCTGATACTATAAGAATTCTCAAAAATCCTTTAAATAAATGGCATACAGAATTTGACGATTCTGTTCTTCCAGAACATTTAGAGAAAATCGAATCTGGAAATCCTGATGTGGATGACCTAATTAGACTTCTCGAAAAAGATAAAATCTTTGGATCAAATCCCCAACAACATTGGGAGAAAAACAAACTTGTTTGCACCCTGAAAATCAAAGACCCTGGTTTTCGGATCACAAACAAGAAAATTACAGCAACAAATGAGAACATTGCTGAATTTAAAATGCATATTGAGGAACTCCTAAACCTCAATGTCATAAGACGGAGTACATCTCCTCACAGATCCCCTGCTTTCATTGTGAATAAACACAGTGAACAAGTAAGAGGAAAATCCCGAATGGTTATTGACTATCGTCGCCTTAATGATAACTTAGAAGATGATAGTTATGACATTCCAGACAAAACAGAGTTAATAAACTCTATACAGGGAAGCATATGCTTCTCAAAATTCGACTGCAAATCTGGTTTTTGGCAAATCAGGATGGCAGAAGAATCAATACCATGGACAGCATTCACCTGTCCCTTAGGAAGCTTTGAATGGCTAGTTATGCCATTTGGGCTAAAAACTGCACCTGCAGTATTCCAAAGAAAAATGGATGAGGTATTTAAACCTTATCAAGACTTTGTTTGTGTGTATATAGATGATATTCTAGTACACAGTAAAACAGAGAAAGAACATACAAGTCATTTAAAGCTTGTATTACAAAAATTCTATACTAATGGGATTATTGTCTCCGGACAAAAATCACAGTTCTATAGAAAAAATATTGACTACTTAGGAGTCGAAATTGGGCATGGAGTTATTAAGCTCCAACCTCATATTGCTTCAAAAATAAAAACTTTTGAAGTAACAGATACAAAAAGCCTACAACAATTTTTAGGCTTAATTAATTATGCTAGACCTTTTTTAAAGGATCTTCATAAAATGAGTGGACCTCTCTACTCAAAATTAGGTCTTACTGGTGTTAAGAAATTCAACACAGAAGACTACAAACAGATTGATAAAATTAGGCAATTAGTAGAAACATTACCATTGCTTAAATTACCACTGGACAGTGATTATCTCATTGTTCAAACAGATGGGAGTGAGTATGGATGGGGAGCAGTCCTCCTCCGAAAGCCTCATAAATATTCTACAGAGATAGAAACTATTTGTAGATATGCTTCTGGCAAATTTCGCGAGAAAAATGTCACAAGCAGCATTGACCAAGAGCTCTTAGCTGTTTGCTACGGCTTAGATGCTTTTAGATTATTTCTTTTAAAAAAGAAATATTAATAAGAACTGATTGTGAAGCAATCGTAAAGTTCTTCAACACAAAGAATGAGAAACGCATTTCTCAAAAGAGATGGTTATCATTCACAGACCATTGTATTAACAATGCATATAGAATTACCTTTGAGCATATCAAAGGAAAAAATAATGTCATCTCAGACATATTATCACGCCTTTTACAAAGGCCACATGAATAAGTCTTTGACTTCATACCAGCCTATGGGCTATACAATAATCCACAAGGATATTCAAAGCTAATCACCTCTTATGCAGGATATGGCAACTAGCTCAGCACCTCAAAAGCTGAACGCTAAAAAGAAGGCCCCAGTGCCTCAAGGGCCCCAACCTATGGTTACTGAAGAAGTAACATATGCTCAACAAGTTAAAGACGGAGTTGAGAAAACAACAATGTTTGTTTTTCGGGTCCCAAAACACTATACGGCATTAACAGGACATGACAGGACCATTCTGGATCTTTTATGGAAAGATCACCATAATCCTGGGTTCCTGACTGCTATGAACACACTAGCAGGACATCTGCAAGCCTTGCGATATATGAAGACCTTGCCACCACAAGTTCCTCAGACAAAGTTGGAGCCTCAAACATTAGAGGCCTATATTGCTAAAGAATTCCGGATTAATACTCTGGAAAAAGACTTAGCCAGCATGCAACAGAAACTGGAAGCTCTTCAAAAAGAAAAACAAGAGCTAGAACAATCATTGGATCTTTTCAAGACTACCTGGACTACTGAATTAGAAAATCAGTGGACAACTTCCCAGGCAAAAATTCCACCACAGCTGTTCCCAGCTCAGCAACATATATACGAGCTTGTAAAGACCAAACAACACCAAAAGTTTGTGAGTTTAGTCAAGCTTTTACAACAGATAGCACTGAACAAAGCAAGGAAACCAAGGGGTCTCCATTTAACAATGGTTTCTCTGTTCAGAGAAACTCAACATACGGAAGAACCACATTGTCTTTGTCACAAAGGGTTCACCATTATCAAGGCTGCTATTGATCTGGCTGAATGGCAAGATTGTACAGTCATGGGGATACAAGTTTCCCTCCTGGATCTCTTTCAGTATGGACTCTTGGATCGACTAGTGGTCCATGCCCTCCACTTAGACAAAATGGTCTCTTTTCCATGGAGACTGAAATATTGCATCCGTCACATGTACAATTATCATCGGTTCCATGGTTATCTGGATCTGAACATTAGTACCTGTCCACCTTGGTTTTTAGGATATCCTAGTGATGCCAAACACCAGGTGCTCATTAAACTACAGCAAGATTGGCTCCCTGACTTCTGGGATCACCATTCTTTCCAGAATGAACTACTACGAGTTCAAGAGCATCCGTTGGAACAACAAATGCTGCTATGGCGCCATTATACCATGACCAAAGAACATAGGATTCTTTATCCTTCTTTTCTTTTGGCTGAAGACAAGACGTTAAAAGTCTATGTAGATGATGAACATGAGGTGACCTATGTCCCATTTCCTTCTCATTTTATTACTCATCCAGGTCAGCATGAACATCTTCAGCAAGTCAAGAATGAACAAGCTCTCATCACAGAATGGAAGGATTATGGACGTCAAGCTCAACCCATGGATGATGCTGACGATTATATTCTTGAAGCCATTCAAGATGATTAAGGTGGTCCCCAGATCACGTGAAGGGTCAGATTCTCTCCTCAAGAATCACGTCACCACCCTTTTCAGAAAGGGTAGCTTTTGTGAAGGGGCAAGATGCCTCTTGTCTGTAGCCCCTACTTTCTTGAAGGGGCAAGAATCTTTTACTTTTGAGTCATGTTAGCCCTTACTTTACTTTTGAGTCATGTTAGCCCTTACTTTACTGAAGGGGCAAGTGTCTTCTGTCTTTACTTTATTTGAAGAGTCAGTCTTAGCTGGCATCAATAATTGATGCCTTACTTCGTGAGTAAGTAACGCTCCTCTCGTATCTATATAAGGAGCCTAAGTCTGTTGTAAGAAGGCATCAGTCTTTCGCCTTCAGCAGCTAGCAAGTGTCAAAGTTTTCTCCTTTCTGTAAGTTCTTATGCTTCCTATTAAATAAATTAGTTAGCACCTCTACTTTTTAAGTATTTTTGTGTGAAAAAAAAAAAAAATACCCCCCCCTCTTTTGGTGCTTTCCACTTATGCTCATGTTGTGGCATAAGTTTTGGAGTCATAATTTTATATGGAGTAGGCTGCTCCATATTCATAAGTGGTCAAGATATGGTGTTAACATATCTAGTTGTTTTAGCATTGGGTCTGCTAGATATTCAGTTCCATAAGGAGACTGGAGTTGATCAGATTTTGTTAATAAGTCTGATGTAAATTCTTCTAGTTCACTATCAGAGTTACCATCAGTATGTGTGATATCAGGAATAGAGATAATGCTATATATGGACTCAGTATCTGATATGTATTCATCTACATGAAGTAGATCTTCTTGTACACAATCAACTAAAATTGATTGTTTACTATATAAGTTTTGCCGCTTAGTGCAATCTCGCGCTAAGTGGTTTTGGCTTCCGCAAGTAAAACATGAAAGCTTGTTTTTATAATCTCGTCGAGGATTATATTTTCGTACATGCTTATCTTTAGCTAGATAAGGTTTTTTGGCTGAAGATTTTCTAAGAAAATATTTCTTAGTTGGTTTGCCTTTAGAGGCCTTTTTATAGGGTTTACCCTTTCGAGGCGTATTGTCTTTCTCATATGTTTGGGGTGTATACAGTTCATTACAAAAACTGAATTCCCCTTTAAGATGACGATCCCCTTTTAGGCGTGTACATCGTTCTACCAATTTATCTATGATGAACTGTATTCTTGCCGTAATGTTATTTAAGGCCAAGGAAAGCTGAGCCTTTTCAGGATCATTATTCCATGCCTGATGGATTTCATGACCAATTGGAGCTGGTAATTTTAAAAATAACCTTTCTCCTAAGGCTTGATCATGATATGCTCCTGCCTTACAAGTATAATACAAAAAATCTTGTAAGAAAGGTTTAATATATTTCCAATTTTTTATTTGGATTATCTCAAGCTTTCTTATAGCTTCTTTTTGTTGGGCATTAAATCCCATGTTAGGATTTGACCCTAAGATCATAATTTTCATTCGGTTTGTGAAGTTATAAGGATTTACTCCTAATGAAATATCTTGTTGAAAGTCTGTGGGGCAATTTAGTTTGTATGATTCCCATATTGCCCGTGCTGTTTCTCCTAAGAAATTTTCCAAGTAGGAATACATTTCTTCTGCTGTGAAGTTTCCAAGTATTTTGGTTACTTCCATAGAAACCATGGAGGCCCAGTTATCCAGAACTGTGCTCCAAGTTTGTGGATCATGGGCTGCTAGATTTAGAATTCTTCCTTCATCTAGCAACTTTCGTTTATCTATGGTCTCTAAAGGTTGCCTTTTCCCCTTAGACCATCTATCGTCTCTTTCTTCATTATACTGTGTATACTGTGTATACGATTCTCGAGGAGGTTGTCCAATAGGATAACTCCTTATATGTGAAGTACTTGGCTGAGCCGTACTTGTTGAGGCTACTGCTTGTCCTGGATTGTTATAAACAGGAGTAGCATTACTAGCTTGTTCTTGGCCAGTCATTATTGTATCCATTAAATTCTGGGGAATACTTTGGATACTTTGAGAATCCAAGTCATCTATGACCATTTCTTCTATGGATTCTTCCATAGTATTTGTGTCCAAGAAGGTAGTATTTTCTTCTTCTTGAGTAATTTCTAAGAAGGTATTTATTATATCTTCTTCTTCTTGTGTAAAGTCTGTTTTTGGTCCATACCAGACTCGAATGTTTCCTTCCGTATCATACTCAAGTTTTTGAGTAGGAAGTAATTTTCCTTTGTTAATAAGGGATATTTCTAAACATATCATTTCTTCAAATGTAAAGTTTAGCTCTTTTGATACTACAAGAGTATTTTCTTTGAGTATCATTGTTCTAAGAATTTTTCTAAGCCTGATGTTGAAGCCTCATCATCATTTTTAGATTGTTTCTTTTTATAACTTGAAAATCTCAAGTTATAAGTATTATCAGAATTTTTAAACATTATGCTTTCCTCAGGGACAAGCATTTGTTCTTGTTCTAAGTTTTTAGAGATATTCCAATCTAATCCACCAAGATCTTCTGGTGAGATTGTCATGGGTTTTATCATTTTAATTCCCTTGCTAGCTAAAGCATCTATAACATTAGATATATAAAGCTTATAGCCAGTATTTGAATTGTTCGTTAATTTGCCTAGGAATCCTAACCCAATAAGCAGATTTGAATCTCCTGCAAAATCTTCGTATCCTCTTGTTTGGATACCTATTTCCAATTCTCCTAAGTCTTTTATACTTATGAGAAAATCTGGAGCACAATAGAAAATACCCTTATTATCTGTCATGTCAACTTCCATACAGGCAATAAGTGCCTTTCTTGCATCCGATTTCCATCGTTTATCAAGAATTGCAATAAGAACCTTTGTTCCTAGCTTTTTACGAGCTAGACCTTTTACTGAAATAACAATCATCCCAATATGGGCTAATGTCTTTCCAGATAATCGTAATTTGTTTAAAGAATCTCTAGAAATGATCTTGAGATTTCTTGGTTCTGTTGTGACAGACAAATGTTCTTCACGTGTTATTCTTAGAAGTTGGGTTCTAAGGTTTAACGGTCCAGTCCTATATAAGAGTTGTGGCCTTAAGATTTGTAATCTATTATTCTGGTAGGCTTCAAATTGTTGATCTATATCAACAACTTCTTCCAGAACTTGTGCTGGAATCCCTTGTCTATCAAAAATCCTATTCAGGATATTTGGAATGGGATTACTTATAGATAACCTTTCATTTTGGTTATTTTCTCTAACTGTTGTAGTTCCAGTTAAAGTATTAGACGTTCCTGTAAAGGGTCTTGTACTCATTTCCAGAGGAATTGAGTACTTCTAGTTTGTCTTTTAGACACTGAGGTCTGAGATGTTCCTGGTTGTGTTTGGGACACCTGTACTACTCTTTGTAACTGAGTAGTCAACTCGTTAATAGAGTTTTGATATTGTTGGGCTTGTACACCTAACATATTTTCGACTACCTCATGTTGCCTGAGTAAGATTGTAGAGATAGATCTTATCATTTCTTGCTGGGCAATTAAAGTGTCAGTGTTCATTTTTACATTAGCAAAAATGAGATTTAATTTTTTATTTAAGTGTATTAAATAAGCAATGATAAAATTGTTTTGCCTAACAAAACGTTTGTCTGATGCACCTTGTGGATCATCAGTAATAATACCTAGAGGATTATCTAGATAATTTCCTGTTTCTGTTATAATTTTTTGATAGTCTTCATCATGGCCTAATGAATCAAGCCATTCAGGGACAGGTATGTTAGGCGTTAGGTTCGCCATTCCACTGTGTTGAGGTGAATTTGGATTTACCATTCTTCTGAATTTTTCTGTAATTTTTCAAGAAGGGCGGCTGTTTTTGTGGTTTGATAGTCAAAAACCTTTGACTGTCTATGGAGATTATCTAGTATCTCTTTTAACTCAGCTGTGAGTTTTTGTTGTAATAATAAAGATCTTTCGATCTCTTTTACCATCGTGACCAGATACGTATACTGGTTCTTGATGTATTCTTGGTTTTCATGAATATTTCTTAATAGAATATTCTTTGTTAACATTTCAGTATGTACTGTCTTCCATAGCTCAGTACATATATGATTGAATTCTCTAAGGCTTTCTGCCTGAGAGATTTGGAAATCAATTATTGTATTTAACTGAGCATTCTCAGTATGTAATTGGTGTCCGTATCTACCATTTTCTCTAGGAAAATAGCATTTATGTTTAGTTGCCTGGGAATTCGCTTGTATTTCCCAGTATTGTTGTGCTAATTTTAAAGAGAGATAATTAATATCCATCTTTACTTTTTATTAGGTTGCTTTTTACCTAATAAGGTGATTGTCATTTTTAAATTTTTAACCGTAAGATAGGTTCTTATGGTTATTTTATGCTTAGCAGCATAATTGTTTTTAAAGCCTTGCGGCTTTGGTGAATAAATACGTTTCATAGAAACTATTGTGTAAAACACAAGTAAGAGCAGGTACTGAATACAACAGATCTACTAGGTACTCACGTATACTTGTATGGTCCTATGTTATGATGTATACAGAAGGTTTTCTAAGGATTAGTAATACTTGTTATCTATAGATTCCTGGTCATTCGGATACTTTGTTTTCCTCTAATATCAACCGCTTTACCATAGGTGTATAGAGAAGTAACAGAACATCATGCTACATGGTCGTTAATCATGCTGTATGTCCCGGTGACGCTCCTCGTCTGTGGACGTTTGCATGTCAAGCCATCGGCCCTTTAGTTCAGTTCTTTCTTTATACTATGGTGGCTTAGGCAGCCCCGGTATCTTTAGATGTGTATAAAAAACAAAATATGCGACAACCTATCTGAAATAACAAGCATACTATATCGGCTTAGAGCCTTCCGTATACTAACATGGATTATTCCATACTTATACGTTTTCCCGTTCGATCAAATAAAGGAACAGTAACGAAGCTCTGATACCAAAAGAGGGGGGGGTATTTTTTTTTTTCACACAAAAATACTTAAAAAGTAGAGGTGCTAACTAATTTATTTAATAGGAAGCATAAGAACTTACAGAAAGGAGAAAACTTTGACACTTGCTAGCTGCTGAAGGCGAAAGACTGATGCCTTCTTACAACAGACTTAGGCTCCTTATATAGATACGAGAGGAGCGTTACTTACTCACGAAGTAAGGCATCAATTATTGATGCCAGCTAAGACTGACTCTTCAAATAAAGTAAAGACAGAAGACACTTGCCCCTTCAGTAAAGTAAGGGCTAACATGACTCAAAAGTAAAGTAAGGGCTAACATGACTCAAAAGTAAAAGATTCTTGCCCCTTCAAGAAAGTAGGGGCTACAGACAAGAGGCATCTTGCCCCTTCACAAAAGCTACCCTTTCTGAAAAGGGTGGTGACGTGATTCTTGAGGAGAGAATCTGACCCTTCACGTGATCTGGGGACCACCTTAATCATCTTGAATGGCTTCAAGAATATAATCGTCAGCATCATCCATGGGTTGAGCTTGACGTCCATAATCCTTCCATTCTGTGATGAGAGCTTGTTCATTCTTGACTTGCTGAAGATGTTCATGCTGACCTGGATGAGTAATAAAATGAGAAGGAAATGGGACATAGGTCACCTCATGTTCATCATCTACATAGACTTTTAACGTCTTGTCTTCAGCCAAAAGAAAAGAAGGATAAAGAATCCTATGTTCTTTGGTCATGGTATAATGGCGCCATAGCAGCATTTGTTGTTCCAACGGATGCTCTTGAACTCGTAGTAGTTCATTCTGGAAAGAATGGTGATCCCAGAAGTCAGGGAGCCAATCTTGCTGTAGTTTAATGAGCACCTGGTGTTTGGCATCACTAGGATATCCTAAAAACCAAGGTGGACAGGTACTAATGTTCAGATCCAGATAACCATGGAACCGATGATAATTGTACATGTGACGGATGCAATATTTCAGTCTCCATGGAAAAGAGACCATTTTGTCTAAGTGGAGGGCATGGACCACTAGTCGATCCAAGAGTCCATACTGAAAGAGATCCAGGAGGGAAACTTGTATCCCCATGACTGTACAATCTTGCCATTCAGCCAGATCAATAGCAGCCTTGATAATGGTGAACCCTTTGTGACAAAGACAATGTGGTTCTTCCGTATGTTGAGTTTCTCTGAACAGAGAAACCATTGTTAAATGGAGACCCCTTGGTTTCCTTGCTTTGTCCAGTGCTATCTGTTGTAAAAGCTTGACTAAACTCACAAACTTTTGGTGTTGTTTGGTCTTTACAAGCTCGTATATATGTTGCTGAGCTGGGAACAGCTGTGGTGGAATTTTTGCCTGGGAAGTTGTCCACTGATTTTCTAATTCAGTAGTCCAGGTAGTCTTGAAAAGATCCAATGATTGTTCTAGCTCTTGTTTTTCTTTTTGAAGAGCTTCCAGTTTCTGTTGCATGCTGGCTAAGTCTTTTTCCAGAGTATTAATCCGGAATTCTTTAGCAATATAGGCCTCTAATGTTTGAGGCTCCAACTTTGTCTGAGGAACTTGTGGTGGCAAGGTCTTCATATATCGCAAGGCTTGCAGATGTCCTGCTAGTGTGTTCATAGCAGTCAGGAACCCAGGATTATGGTGATCTTTCCATAAAAGATCCAGAATGGTCCTGTCATGTCCTGTTAATGCCGTATAGTGTTTTGGGACCCGAAAAACAAACATTGTTGTTTTCTCAACTCCGTCTTTAACTTGTTGAGCATATGTTACTTCTTCAGTAACCATAGGTTGGGGCCCTTGAGGCACTGGGGCCTTCTTTTTAGCGTTCAGCTTTTGAGGTGCTGAGCTAGTTGCCATATCCTGCATAAGAGGTGATTAGCTTTGAATATCCTTGTGGATTATTGTATAGCCCATAGGCTGGTATGAAGTCAAAGACTTATTCATGTGGCCTTTGTAAAAGGCGTGATAATATGTCTGAGATGACATTATTTTTTCCTTTGATATGCTCAAAGGTAATTCTATATGCATTGTTAATACAATGGTCTGTGAATGATAACCATCTCTTTTGAGAAATGCGTTTCTCATTCTTTGTGTTGAAGAACTTTACGATTGCTTCACAATCAGTTCTTATTAATATTTCTTTTTTAAAAGAAATAATCTAAAAGCATCTAAGCCGTAGCAAACAGCTAAGAGCTCTTGGTCAATGCTGCTTGTGACATTTTTCTCGCGAAATTTGCCAGAAGCATATCTACAAATAGTTTCTATCTCTGTAGAATATTTATGAGGCTTTCGGAGGAGGACTGCTCCCCATCCATACTCACTCCCATCTGTTTGAACAATGAGATAATCACTGTCCAGTGGTAATTTAAGCAATGGTAATGTTTCTACTAATTGCCTAATTTTATCAATCTGTTTGTAGTCTTCTGTGTTGAATTTCTTAACACCAGTAAGACCTAATTTTGAGTAGAGAGGTCCACTCATTTTATGAAGATCCTTTAAAAAAGGTCTAGCATAATTAATTAAGCCTAAAAATTGTTGTAGGCTTTTTGTATCTGTTACTTCAAAAGTTTTTATTTTTGAAGCAATATGAGGTTGGAGCTTAATAACTCCATGCCCAATTTCGACTCCTAAGTAGTCAATATTTTTTCTATAGAACTGTGATTTTTGTCCGGAGACAATAATCCCATTAGTATAGAATTTTTGTAATACAAGCTTTAAATGACTTGTATGTTCTTTCTCTGTTTTACTGTGTACTAGAATATCATCTATATACACACAAACAAAGTCTTGATAAGGTTTAAATACCTCATCCATTTTTCTTTGGAATACTGCAGGTGCAGTTTTTAGCCCAAATGGCATAACTAGCCATTCAAAGCTTCCTAAGGGACAGGTGAATGCTGTCCATGGTATTGATTCTTCTGCCATCCTGATTTGCCAAAAACCAGATTTGCAGTCGAATTTTGAGAAGCATATGCTTCCCTGTATAGAGTTTATTAACTCTGTTTTGTCTGGAATGTCATAACTATCATCTTCTAAGTTATCATTAAGGCGACGATAGTCAATAACCATTCGGGATTTTCCTCTTACTTGTTCACTGTGTTTATTCACAATGAAAGCAGGGGATCTGTGAGGAGATGTACTCCGTCTTATGACATTGAGGTTTAGGAGTTCCTCAATATGCATTTTAAATTCAGCAATGTTCTCATTTGTTGCTGTAATTTTCTTGTTTGTGATCCGAAAACCAGGGTCTTTGATTTTCAGGGTGCAAACAAGTTTGTTTTTCTCCCAATGTTGTTGGGGATTTGATCCAAAGATTTTATCTTTTTCGAGAAGTCTAATTAGGTCATCCACATCAGGATTTCCAGATTCGATTTTCTCTAAATGTTCTGGAAGAACAGAATCGTCAAATTCTGTATGCCATTTATTTAAAGGATTTTTGAGAATTCTTATAGTATCAGAATCCTCATATGTAATAAAGTCATCGACCTCATCACCATCGGGTAGAACTCCTGCCTCAGGAAGAGGGGACGAGTCACAAGTACAGTCATCGACCTCATCACCATCGGGTAGAACTCCTGCCTCAGGAAGAGGGGACGAGTCACAAGTACACCCTTGAGGCACTGGGGCCTTCTTTTTAGCGTTCAGCTTTTGAGGTGCTGAGCTAGTTGCCATATCCTGCATAAGAGGTGATTAGCTTTGAATATCCTTGTGGATTATTGTATAGCCCATAGGCTGGTATGAAGTCAAAGACTTATTCATGTGGCCTTTGTAAAAGGCGTGATAATATGTCTGAGATGACATTATTTTTTCCTTTGATATGCTCAAAGGTAATTCTATATGCATTGTTAATACAATGGTCTGTGAATGATAACCATCTCTTTTGAGAAATGCGTTTCTCATTCTTTGTGTTGAAGAACTTTACGATTGCTTCACAATCAGTTCTTATTAATATTTCTTTTTTATTTAAAAGAAATAATCTAAAAGCATCTAAGCCGTAGCAAACAGCTAAGAGCTCTTGGTCAATTGTTGTAGGCTTTTTGTATCTGTTACTTCAAAAGTTTTTATTTTTGAAGCAATATGAGGTTGGAGCTTAATAACTCCATGCCCAATTTCGACTCCTAAGTAGTCAATATTTTTTCTATAGAACTGTGATTTTTGTCCGGAGACAATAATCCCATTAGTATAGAATTTTTGTAATACAAGCTTTAAATGACTTGTATGTTCTTTCTCTGTTTTACTGTGTACTAGAATATCATCTATATACACACAAACAAAGTCTTGATAAGGTTTAAATACCTCATCCATTTTTCTTTGGAATACTGCAGGTGCAGTTTTTAGCCCAAATGGCATAACTAGCCATTCAAAGCTTCCTAAGGGACAGGTGAATGCTGTCCATGGTATTGATTCTTCTGCCATCCTGATTTGCCAAAAACCAGATTTGCAGTCGAATTTTGAGAAGCATATGCTTCCCTGTATAGAGTTTATTAACTCTGTTTTGTCTGGAATGTCATAACTATCATCTTCTAAGTTATCATTAAGGCGACGATAGTCAATAACCATTCGGGATTTTCCTCTTACTTGTTCACTGTGTTTATTCACAATGAAAGCAGGGGATCTGTGAGGAGATGTACTCCGTCTTATGACATTGAGGTTTAGGAGTTCCTCAATATGCATTTTAAATTCAGCAATGTTCTCATTTGTTGCTGTAATTTTCTTGTTTGTGATCCGAAAACCAGGGTCTTTGATTTTCAGGGTGCAAACAAGTTTGTTTTTCTCCCAATGTTGTTGGGGATTTGATCCAAAGATTTTATCTTTTTCGAGAAGTCTAATTAGGTCATCCACATCAGGATTTCCAGATTCGATTTTCTCTAAATGTTCTGGAAGAACAGAACCGCCTCGAAAGGGTAAACCCTATAAAAAGGCCTCTAAAGGCAAACCAACTAAGAAATATTTTCTTAGAAAATCTTCAGCCAAAAAACCTTATCTAGCTAAAGATAAGCATGTACGAAAATATAATCCTCGACGAGATTATAAAAACAAGCTTTCATGTTTTACTTGCGGAAGCCAAAACCACTTAGCGCGAGATTGCACTAAGCGGCAAAACTTATATAGTAAACAATCAATTTTAGTTGATTGTGTACAAGAAGATCTACTTTGCGGCTTTGGTGAATAAATACGTTTCATAGAAACTATTGTGTAAAACACAAGTAAGAGCAGGTACTGAATACAACAGATCTACTAGGTACTCACGTATACTTGTATGGTCCTATGTTATGATGTATACAGAAGGTTTTCTAAGGATTAGTAATACTTGTTATCTATAGATTCCTGGTCATTCGGATACTTTGTTTTCCTCTAATATCAACCGCTTTACCATAGGTGTATAGAGAAGTAACAGAACATCATGCTACATGGTCGTTAATCATGCTGTATGTCCCGGTGACGCTCCTCGTCTGTGGACGTTTGCATGTCAAGCCATCGGCCCTTTAGTTCAGTTCTTTCTTTATACTATGGTGGCTTAGGCAGCCCCGGTATCTTTAGATGTGTATAAAAAACAAAATATGCGACAACCTATCTGAAATAACAAGCATACTATATCGGCTTAGAGCCTTCCGTATACTAACATGGATTATCACAAGCAGCATTGACCAAGAGCTCTTAGCTGTTTGCTACGGCTTAGATGCTTTTAGATTATTTCTTTTAAATAAAAAAGAAATATTAATAAGAACTGATTGTGAAGCAATCGTAAAGTTCTTCAACACAAAGAATGAGAAACGCATTTCTCAAAAGAGATGGTTATCATTCACAGACCATTGTATTAACAATGCATATAGAATTACCTTTGAGCATATCAAAGGAAAAAATAATGTCATCTCAGACATATTATCACGCCTTTTACAAAGGCCACATGAATCAGTCTTTCGCCTTCAGCAGCTAGCAAGTGTCAAAGTTTTCTCCTTTCTGTAAGTTCTTATGCTTCCTATTAAATAAATTAGTTGTTATCTATAGATTCCTGGTCATTCGGATACTTTGTTTTCCTCTAATATCAACCGCTTTACCATAGGTGTATAGAGAAGTAACAGAACATCATGCTACATGGTCGTTAATCATGCTGTATGTCCCGGTGACGCTCCTCGTCTGTGGACGTTTGCATGTCAAGCCATCGGCCCTTTAGTTCAGTTCTTTCTTTATACTATGGTGGCTTAGGCAGCCCCGGTATACTTCCTACTCAAAAACTTGAGTATGATACGGAAGGAAACATTCGAGTCTGGTATGGACCAAAAACAGACTTTACACAAGAAGAAGAAGATATAATAAATACCTTCTTAGAAATTACTCAAGAAGAAGAAAATACTACCTTCTTGGACACAAATACTATGGAAGAATCCATAGAAGAAATGGTCATAGATGACTTGGATTCTCAAAGTATCCAAAGTATTCCCCAGAATTTAATGGATACAATAATGACTGGCCAAGAACAAGCTAGTAATGCTACTCCTGTTTATAACAATCCAGGACAAGCAGTAGCCTCAACAAGTACGGCTCAGCCAAGTACTTCACATATAAGGAGTTATCCTATTGGACAACCTCCTCGAGAATCGTATACACAGTATACACAGTATAATGAAGAAAGAGACGATAGATGGTCTAAGGGGAAAAGGCAACCTTTAGAGACCATAGATAAACGAAAGTTGCTAGATGAAGGAAGAATTCTAAATCTAGCAGCCCATGATCCACAAACTTGGAGCACAGTTCTGGATAACTGGGCCTCCATGGTTTCTATGGAAGTAACCAAAATACTTGGAAACTTCACAGCAGAAGAAATGTATTCCTACTTGGAAAATTTCTTAGGAGAAACAGCACGGGCAATATGGGAATCATACAAACTAAATTGCCCCACAGACTTTCAACAAGATATTTCATTAGGAGTAAATCCTTATAACTTCACAAACCGAATGAAAATTATGATCTTAGGGTCAAATCCTAACATGGGATTTAATGCCCAACAAAAAGAAGCTATAAGAAAGCTTGAGATAATCCAAATAAAAAATTGGAAATATATTAAACCTTTCTTACAAGATTTTTTGTATTATACTTGTAAGGCAGGAGCATATCATGATCAAGCCTTAGGAGAAAGGTTATTTTTAAAATTACCAGCTCCAATTGGTCATGAAATCCATCAGGCATGGAATAATGATCCTGAAAAGGCTCAGCTTTCCTTGGCCTTAAATAACATTACGGCAAGAATACAGTTCATCATAGATAAATTGGTAGAACGATGTACACGCCTAAAAGGGGATCGTCATCTTAAAGGGGAATTCAGTTTTTGTAATGAACTGTATACACCCCAAACATATGAGAAAGACAATACGCCTCGAAAGGGTAAACCCTATAAAAAGGCCTCTAAAGGCAAACCAACTAAGAAATATTTTCTTAGAAAATCTTCAGCCAAAAAACCTTATCTAGCTAAAGATAAGCATGTACGAAAATATAATCCTCGACGAGATTATAAAAACAAGCTTTCATGTTTTACTTGCGGAAGCCAAAACCACTTAGCGCGAGATTGCACTAAGCGGCAAAACTTATATAGTAAACAATCAATTTTAGTTGATTGTGTACAAGAAGATCTACTTCATGTAGATGAATACATATCAGATACTGAGTCCATATATAGCATTATCTCTATTCCTGATATCACACATACTGATGGTAACTCTGATAGTGAACTAGAAGAATTTACATCAGACTTATTAACAAAATCTGATCAACTCCAGTCTCCTTATGGAACTGAATATCTAGCAGACCCAATGCTAAAACAACTAGATATGTTAACACCATATCTTGACCACTTATGAATATGGAGCAGCCTACTCCATATAAAATTATGACTCCAAAACTTATGCCACAACATGAGCATAAGTGGAAAGCACGAAGCGGAAGTCAAGACCATCCTTGCGTATACTGTTCTATGTTTCCGAGTATGGCACTCCGTTTTCAATGTATCATATGCTCTACAGAAGCATGTAGGTATTGTTTGGAAAAACAACAAGTACCTTTACCAAGTACAAACCAACCGGTGGCTCCAAGCCATAACCGAACAGAAATAATTGAATTACGTCTACTTCAACTAGAAAATGAAGTTTACAAACTCTCTCAAAAAATAGAAGAGTTAGATCAACGGAGTCGTCCCATACTCCCTACAACTGAAAATCTAATATTGTATGAAAATACAGATTATAATGAACATACAGATGGCTGTTTGACAACTCGACAAACAGATTATCTACATAAACCTGTACAGCCACCTTGGATGTACTCGATTAAAATAAATTGTATTATTCAAATTTCTGATTGGAAATTAGAAATACAAGCACTAATTGATACTGGCTGTAGCAATACAATTCTAGACATGGCCTTAGTACCCAGAAAGTACCATGTCCCACTAGATCCTGCAGACAAATTTCATGCAGAACAAATGGATGGCCAATTATTCTTGTATGAATATATTTTGGCAAAACATAAGCTTTCCTTTTCTTTAGGAAATGCTCATTATACACAGCCTACCTATATTGGCCGTATTTGTTTACGACCACTTAGTTTGGTAAAAACTAAATTTATTATCGGCCTTAATATGCTGATTAACTCTTACAAAGGAGTCACCCTTACAACGGAAGGATTGATTTTCCTTCCGCATACGTTGATTCCTTATACCTCTACACCTGCGAAGCGTGGTGGGTGTACTTGTGACTCGTCCCCTCTTCCTGAGGCAGGAGTTCTACCCGATGGTGATGAGGTCGATGACTGTACTTGTGACTCGTCCCCTCTTCCTGAGGCAGGAGTTCTACCCGATGGTGATGAGGTCGATGACTTTATTACATATGAGGATTCTGATACTATAAGAATTCTCAAAAATCCTTTAAATAAATGGCATACAGAATTTGACGATTCTGTTCTTCCAGAACATTTAGAGAAAATCGAATCTGGAAATCCTGATGTGGATGACCTAATTAGACTTCTCGAAAAAGATAAAATCTTTGGATCAAATCCCCAACAACATTGGGAGAAAAACAAACTTGTTTGCACCCTGAAAATCAAAGACCCTGGTTTTCGGATCACAAACAAGAAAATTACAGCAACAAATGAGAACATTGCTGAATTTAAAATGCATATTGAGGAACTCCTAAACCTCAATGTCATAAGACGGAGTACATCTCCTCACAGATCCCCTGCTTTCATTGTGAATAAACACAGTGAACAAGTAAGAGGAAAATCCCGAATGGTTATTGACTATCGTCGCCTTAATGATAACTTAGAAGATGATAGTTATGACATTCCAGACAAAACAGAGTTAATAAACTCTATACAGGGAAGCATATGCTTCTCAAAATTCGACTGCAAATCTGGTTTTTGGCAAATCAGGATGGCAGAAGAATCAATACCATGGACAGCATTCACCTGTCCCTTAGGAAGCTTTGAATGGCTAGTTATGCCATTTGGGCTAAAAACTGCACCTGCAGTATTCCAAAGAAAAATGGATGAGGTATTTAAACCTTATCAAGACTTTGTTTGTGTGTATATAGATGATATTCTAGTACACAGTAAAACAGAGAAAGAACATACAAGTCATTTAAAGCTTGTATTACAAAAATTCTATACTAATGGGATTATTGTCTCCGGACAAAAATCACAGTTCTATAGAAAAAATATTGACTACTTAGGAGTCGAAATTGGGCATGGAGTTATTAAGCTCCAACCTCATATTGCTTCAAAAATAAAAACTTTTGAAGTAACAGATACAAAAAGCCTACAACAATTTTTAGGCTTAATTAATTATGCTAGACCTTTTTTAAAGGATCTTCATAAAATGAGTGGACCTCTCTACTCAAAATTAGGTCTTACTGGTGTTAAGAAATTCAACACAGAAGACTACAAACAGATTGATAAAATTAGGCAATTAGTAGAAACATTACCATTGCTTAAATTACCACTGGACAGTGATTATCTCATTGTTCAAACAGATGGGAGTGAGTATGGATGGGGAGCAGTCCTCCTCCGAAAGCCTCATAAATATTCTACAGAGATAGAAACTATTTGTAGATATGCTTCTGGCAAATTTCGCGAGAAAAATGTCACAAGCAGCATTGACCAAGAGCTCTTAGCGGTTTGCTACGGCTTAGATGCTTTTAGATTATTTCTTTTAAAAAAGAAATATTAATAAGAACTGATTGTGAAGCAATCGTAAAGTTCTTCAACACAAAGAATGAGAAACGCATTTCTCAAAAGAGATGGTTATCATTCACAGACCATTGTATTAACAATGCATATAGAATTACCTTTGAGCATATCAAAGGAAAAAATAATGTCATCTCAGACATATTATCACGCCTTTTACAAAGGCCACATGAATAAGTCTTTGACTTCATACCAGCCTATGGGCTATACAATAATCCACAAGGATATTCAAAGCTAATCACCTCTTATGCAGGATATGGCAACTAGCTCAGCACCTCAAAAGCTGAACGCTAAAAAGAAGGCCCCAGTGCCTCAAGGGCCCCAACCTATGGTTACTGAAGAAGTAACATATGCTCAACAAGTTAAAGACGGAGTTGAGAAAACAACAATGTTTGTTTTTCGGGTCCCAAAACACTATACGGCATTAACAGGACATGACAGGACCATTCTGGATCTTTTATGGAAAGATCACCATAATCCTGGGTTCCTGACTGCTATGAACACACTAGCAGGACATCTGCAAGCCTTGCGATATATGAAGACCTTGCCACCACAAGTTCCTCAGACAAAGTTGGAGCCTCAAACATTAGAGGCCTATATTGCTAAAGAATTCCGGATTAATACTCTGGAAAAAGACTTAGCCAGCATGCAACAGAAACTGGAAGCTCTTCAAAAAGAAAAACAAGAGCTAGAACAATCATTGGATCTTTTCAAGACTACCTGGACTACTGAATTAGAAAATCAGTGGACAACTTCCCAGGCAAAAATTCCACCACAGCTGTTCCCAGCTCAGCAACATATATACGAGCTTGTAAAGACCAAACAACACCAAAAGTTTGTGAGTTTAGTCAAGCTTTTACAACAGATAGCACTGGACAAAGCAAGGAAACCAAGGGGTCTCCATTTAACAATGGTTTCTCTGTTCAGAGAAACTCAACATACGGAAGAACCACATTGTCTTTGTCACAAAGGGTTCACCATTATCAAGGCTGCTATTGATCTGGCTGAATGGCAAGATTGTACAGTCATGGGGATACAAGTTTCCCTCCTGGATCTCTTTCAGTATGGACTCTTGGATCGACTAGTGGTCCATGCCCTCCACTTAGACAAAATGGTCTCTTTTCCATGGAGACTGAAATATTGCATCCGTCACATGTACAATTATCATCGGTTCCATGGTTATCTGGATCTGAACATTAGTACCTGTCCACCTTGGTTTTTAGGATATCCTAGTGATGCCAAACACCAGGTGCTCATTAAACTACAGCAAGATTGGCTCCCTGACTTCTGGGATCACCATTCTTTCCAGAATGAACTACTACGAGTTCAAGAGCATCCGTTGGAACAACAAATGCTGCTATGGCGCCATTATACCATGACCAAAGAACATAGGATTCTTTATCCTTCTTTTCTTTTGGCTGAAGACAAGACGTTAAAAGTCTATGTAGATGATGAACATGAGGTGACCTATGTCCCATTTCCTTCTCATTTTATTACTCATCCAGGTCAGCATGAACATCTTCAGCAAGTCAAGAATGAACAAGCTCTCATCACAGAATGGAAGGATTATGGACGTCAAGCTCAACCCATGGATGATGCTGACGATTATATTCTTGAAGCCATTCAAGATGATTAAGGTGGTCCCCAGATCACGTGAAGGGTCAGATTCTCTCCTCAAGAATCACGTCACCACCCTTTTCAGAAAGGGTAGCTTTTGTGAAGGGGCAAGATGCCTCTTGTCTGTAGCCCCTACTTTCTTGAAGGGGCAAGAATCTTTTACTTTTGAGTCATGTTAGCCCTTACTTTACTTTTGAGTCATGTTAGCCCTTACTTTACTGAAGGGGCAAGTGTCTTCTGTCTTTACTTTATTTGAAGAGTCAGTCTTAGCTGGCATCAATAATTGATGCCTTACTTCGTGAGTAAGTAACGCTCCTCTCGTATCTATATAAGGAGCCTAAGTCTGTTGTAAGAAGGCATCAGTCTTTCGCCTTCAGCAGCTAGCAAGTGTCAAAGTTTTCTCCTTTCTGTAAGTTCTTATGCTTCCTATTAAATAAATTAGTTAGCACCTCTACTTTTTAAGTATTTTTGTGTGAAAAAAAAAAAAAATACCCCCCCCTCTTTTGGTGCTTTCCACTTATGCTCATGTTGTGGCATAAGTTTTGGAGTCATAATTTTATATGGAGTAGGCTGCTCCATATTCATAAGTGGTCAAGATATGGTGTTAACATATCTAGTTGTTTTAGCATTGGGTCTGCTAGATATTCAGTTCCATAAGGAGACTGGAGTTGATCAGATTTTGTTAATAAGTCTGATGTAAATTCTTCTAGTTCACTATCAGAGTTACCATCAGTATGTGTGATATCAGGAATAGAGATAATGCTATATATGGACTCAGTATCTGATATGTATTCATCTACATGAAGTAGATCTTCTTGTACACAATCAACTAAAATTGATTGTTTACTATATAAGTTTTGTCGCTTAGTGCAATCTCGCGCTAAGTGGTTTTGGCTTCCGCAAGTAAAACATGAAAGCTTGTTTTTATAATCTCGTCGAGGATTATATTTTCGTACATGCTTATCTTTAGCTAGATAAGGTTTTTTGGCTGAAGATTTTCTAAGAAAATATTTCTTAGTTGGTTTGCCTTTAGAGGCCTTTTTATAGGGTTTACCCTTTCGAGGCGTATTGTCTTCCTTTTCTTTAGGAAATGCTCATTATACACAGCCTACCTATATTGGCCGTATTTGTTTACGACCATTTAGTTTGGTAAAAACTAAATTTATTATCGGCCTTAATATGCTGATTAACTCTTACAAAGGAGTCACCCTTACAACGGAAGGATTGATTTTCCTTCCGCATACGTTGATTCCTTATACCTCTACACCTGCGAAGCGTGGTGGGTGTACTTGTGACTCGTCCCCTCTATGGGCTAATGTCTTTCCAGATAATCGTAATTTGTTTAAAGAATCTCTAGAAATGATCTTGAGATTTCTTGGTTCTGTTGTGACAGACAAATGTTCTTCACGTGTTATTCTTAGAAGTTGGGTTCTAAGGTTTAACGGTCCAGTCCTATATAAGAGTTGTGGCCTTAAGATTTGTAATCTATTATTCTGGTAGGCTTCAAATTGTTGATCTATATCAACAACTTCTTCCAGAACTTGTGCTGGAATCCCTTGTCTATCAAAAATCCTATTCAGGATATTTGGAATGGGATTACTTATAGATAACCTTTCATTTTGGTTATTTTCTCTAACTGTTGTAGTTCCAGTTAAAGTATTAGACGTTCCTGTAAAGGGTCTTGTACTCATTTCCAGAGGAATTGAGTACTTCTAGTTTGTCTTTTAGACACTGAGGTCTGAGATGTTCCTGGTTGTGTTTGGGACACCTGTACTACTCTTTGTAACTGAGTAGTCAACTCGTTAATAGAGTTTTGATATTGTTGGGCTTGTACACCTAACATATTTTCGACTACCTCATGTTGCCTGAGTAAGATTGTAGAGATAGATCTTATCATTTCTTGCTGGGCAATTAAAGTGTCAGTGTTCATTTTTACATTAGCAAAAATGAGATTTAATTTTTTATTTAAGTGTATTAAATAAGCAATGATAAAATTGTTTTGCCTAACAAAACGTTTGTCTGATGCACCTTGTGGATCATCAGTAATAATACCTAGAGGATTATCTAGATAATTTCCTGTTTCTGTTATAATTTTTTGATAGTCTTCATCATGGCCTAATGAATCAAGCCATTCAGGGACAGGTATGTTAGGCGTTAGGTTCGCCATTCCACTGTGTTGAGGTGAATTTGGATTTACCATTCTTCTGAATTTTTCTGTAATTTTTCAAGAAGGGCGGCTGTTTTTGTGGTTTGATAGTCAAAAACCTTTGACTGTCTATGGAGATTATCTAGTATCTCTTTTAACTCAGCTGTGAGTTTTTGTTGTAATAATAAAGATCTTTCGATCTCTTTTACCATCGTGACCAGATACGTATACTGGTTCTTGATGTATTCTTGGTTTTCATGAATATTTCTTAATAGAATATTCTTTGTTAACATTTCAGTATGTACTGTCTTCCATAGCTCAGTACATATATGATTGAATTCTCTAAGGCTTTCTGCCTGAGAGATTTGGAAATCAATTATTGTATTTAACTGAGCATTCTCAGTATGTAATTGGTGTCCGTATCTACCATTTTCTCTAGGAAAATAGCATTTATGTTTAGTTGCCTGGGAATTCGCTTGTATTTCCCAGTATTGTTGTGCTAATTTTAAAGAGAGATAATTAATATCCATCTTTACTTTTTATTAGGTTGCTTTTTACCTAATAAGGTGATTGTCATTTTTAAATTTTTAACCGTAAGATAGGTTCTTATGGTTATTTTATGCTTAGCAGCATAATTGTTTTTAAAGCCTTGCGGCTTTGGTGAATAAATACGTTTCATAGAAACTATTGTGTAAAACACAAGTAAGAGCAGGTACTGAATACAACAGATCTACTAGGTACTCACGTATACTTGTATGGTCCTATGTTATGATGTATACAGAAGGTTTTCTAAGGATTAGTAATACTTGTTATCTATAGATTCCTGGTCATTCGGATACTTTGTTTTCCTCTAATATCAACCGCTTTACCATAGGTGTATAGAGAAGTAACAGAACATCATGCTACATGGTCGTTAATCATGCTGTATGTCCCGGTGACGCTCCTCGTCTGTGGACGTTTGCATGTCAAGCCATCGGCCCTTTAGTTCAGTTCTTTCTTTATACTATGGTGGCTTAGGCAGCCCCGGTATCTTTAGATGTGTATAAAAAACAAAATATGCGACAACCTATCTGAAATAACAAGCATACTATATCGGCTTAGAGCCTTCCGTATACTAACATGGATTATTCCATACTTATACGTTTTCCCGTTCGATCAAATAAAGGAACAGTAACGAAGCTCTGATACCAAAAGAGGGGGGGGTATTTTTTTTTTCACACAAAAATACTTAAAAAGTAGAGGTGCTAACTAATCTGTATTTTCATACAATATTAGATTTTCAGTTGTAGGGAGTATGGGACGACTCCGTTGATCTAACTCTTCTATTTTTTGAGAGAGTTTGTAAACTTCATTTTCTAGTTGAAGTAGACGTAATTCAATTATTTCTGTTCGGTTATGGCTTGGAGCCACCGGTTGGTTTGTACTTGGTAAAGGTACTTGTTGTTTTTCCAAACAATACCTACATGCTTCTGTAGAGCATATGATACATTGAAAACGGAGTGCCATACTCGGAAACATAGAACAGTATACGCAAGGATGGTCTTGACTTCCGCTTCGTGCTTTCCACTTATGCTCATGTTGTGGCATAAGTTTTGGAGTCATAATTTTATATGGAGTAGGCTGCTCCATATTCATAAGTGGTCAAGATATGGTGTTAACATATCTAGCTATGTTATTAACAATCATATATTGTTGTGCCAATTACATACTGTATTCTTGCCGTAATGTTATTTAAGGCCAAGGAAAGCTGAGCCTTTTCAGGATCATTATTCCATGCCTGATGGATTTCATGACCAATTGGAGCTGGTAATTTTAAAAATAACCTTTCTCCTAAGGCTTGATCATGATATGCTCCTGCCTTACAAGTATAATACAAAAAATCTTGTAAGAAAGGTTTAATATATTTCCAATTTTTTATTTGGATTATCTCAAGCTTTCTTATAGCTTCTTTTTGTTGGGCATTAAATCCCATGTTAGGATTTGACCCTAAGATCATAATTTTCATTCGGTTGGCGCCATAGCAGCATTTGTTGTTCCAACGGATGCTCTTGAACTCGTAGCCGCTTCGTGCTTTCCACTTATGCTCATGTTGTGGCATAAGTTTTGGAGTCATAATTTTATATGGAGTAGGCTGCTCCATATTCATAAGTGGTCAAGATATGGTGTTAACATATCTAGTTGTTTTAGCATTGGGTCTGCTAGATATTCAGTTCCATAAGGAGACTGGAGTTGATCAGATTTTGTTAATAAGTCTGATGTAAATTCTTCTAGTTCACTATCAGAGTTACCATCAGTATGTGTGATATCAGGAATAGAGATAATGCTATATATGGACTCAGTATCTGATATGTATTCATCTACATGAAGTAGATCTTCTTGTACACAATCAACTAAAATTGATTGTTTACTATATAAGTTTTGCCGCTTAGTGCAATCTCGCGCTAAGTGGTTTTGGCTTCCGCAAGTAAAACATGAAAGCTTGTTTTTATAATCTCGTCGAGGATTATATTTTCGTACATGCTTATCTTTAGCTAGATAAGGTTTTTTGGCTGAAGATTTTCTAAGAAAATATTTCTTAGTTGGTTTGCCTTTAGAGGCCTTTTTATAGGGTTTACCCTTTCGAGGCGTATTGTCTTTCTCATATGTTTGGGGTGTATACAGTTCATTACAAAAACTGAATTCCCCTTTGAAGCCTACCAGAATAATAGATTACAAATCTTAAGGCCACAACTCTTATATAGGACTGGACCGTTAAACCTTAGAACCCAACTTCTAAGAATAACACGTGAAGAACATTTGTCTGTCACAACAGAACCAAGAAATCTCAAGATCATTTCTAGAGATTCTTTAAACAAATTACGATTATCTGGAAAGACATTAGCCCATATTGGGATGATTGTTATTTCAGTAAAAGGTCTAGCTCGTAAAAAGCTAGGAACAAAGGTTCTTATTGCAATTCTTGATAAACGATGGAAATCGGATGCAAGAAAGGCACTTATTGCCTGTATGGAAGTTGACATGACAGATAATAAGGGTATTTTCTATTGTGCTCCAGATTTTCTCATAAGTATAAAAGACTTAGGAGAATTGGAAATAGGTATCCAAACAAGAGGATACGAAGATTTTGCAGGAGATTCAAATCTGCTTATTGGGTTAGGATTCCTAGGCAAATTAACGAACAATTCAAATACTGGCTATAAGCTTTATATATCTAATGTTATAGATGCTTTAGCTAGCAAGGGAATTAAAATGATAAAACCCATGACAATCTCACCAGAAGATCTTGGTGGATTAGATTGGAATATCTCTAAAAACTTAGAACAAGAACAAATGCTTGTCCCTGAGGAAAGCATAATGTTTAAAAATTCTGATAATACTTATAACTTGAGATTTTCAAGTTATAAAAAGAAACAATCTAAAAATGATGATGAGGCTTCAACATCAGGCTTAGAAAAATTCTTAGAACAATGATACTCAAAGAAAATACTCTTGTAGTATCAAAAGAGCTAAACTTTACATTTGAAGAAATGATATGTTTAGAAATATCCCTTATTAACAAAGGAAAATTACTTCCTACTCAAAAACTTGAGTATGATACGGAAGGAAACATTCGAGTCTGGTATGGACCAAAAACAGACTTTACACAAGAAGAAGAAGATATAATAAATACCTTCTTAGAAATTACTCAAGAAGAAGAAAATACTACCTTCTTGGACACAAATACTATGGAAGAATCCATAGAAGAAATGGTCATAGATGACTTGGATTCTCAAAGTATCCAAAGTATTCCCCAGAATTTAATGGATACAATACTTTGTTTTCCTCTAATATCAACCGCTTTACCATAGGTGTATAGAGAAGTAACAGAACATCATGCTACATGGTCGTTAATCATGCTGTATGTCCCGGTGACGCTCCTCGTCTGTGGACGTTTGCATGTCAAGACCATCGGCCCTTTAGTTTCAGTTCTTTCTTTATACTATGGTGGCTTAGGCAGCCCCGGTATCTTTAGATGTGTATAAAAAACAAAATATGCGACAACCTATCTGAAATAACAAGCATACTATATCGGCTTAGAGCCTTCCGTATACTAACATGGATTATTCCATACTTATACGTTTTCCCGTTCGATCAAATAAAGGAACAGTAACGAAGCTCTGATACCAAAAGAGGGGGGGGGTATTTTTTTTTTCACACAAAAATACTTAAAAAGTAGAGGTGCTAACTAATTTATTTAATAGGAAGCATAAGAACTTACAGAAAGGAGAAAACTTTGACACTTGCTAGCTGCTGAAGGCGAAAGACTGATGCCTTCTTACAACAGACTTAGGCTCCTTATATAGATACGAGAGGAGCGTTACTTACTCACGAAGTAAGGCATCAATTATTGATGCCAGCTAAGACTGACTCTTCAAATAAAGTAAAGACAGAAGACACTTGCCCCTTCAGTAAAGTAAGGGCTAACATGACTCAAAAGTAAAGTAAGGGCTAACATGACTCAAAAGTAAAAGATTCTTGCCCCTTCAAGAAAGTAGGGGCTACAGACAAGAGGCATCTTGCCCCTTCACAAAAGCTACCCTTTCTGAAAAGGGTATTCTATTAAGAAATATTCATGAAAACCAAGAATACATCAAGAACCAGTATACGTATCTGGTCACGATGGTAAAAAGAGATCGAAAGATCTTTATTATTACAACAAAAACTCACAGCTGAGTTAAAAGAGATACTAGATAATCTCCATAGACAGTCAAAGGTTTTTGACTATCAAACCACAAAAACAGCCGCCCTTCTTGAAAAATTACAGAAAAATTCAGAAGAATGGTAAATCCAAATTCACCTCAACACAGTGGAATGGCGAACCTAACGCCTAACATACCTGGCAACTAGCTCAGCACCTCAAAAGCTGAACGCTAAAAAGAAGGCCCCAGTGCCTCAAGGGCCCCAACCTATGGTTACTGAAGAAGTAACATATGCTCAACAAGTTAAAGACGGAGTTGAGAAAACAACAATGTTTGTTTTTCGGGTCCCAAAACACTATACGGCATTAACAGGACATGACAGGACCATTCTGGATCTTTTATGGAAAGATCACCATAATCCTGGGTTCCTGACTGCTATGAACACACTAGCAGGACATCTGCAAGCCTTGCGATATATGAAGACCTTGCCACCACAAGTTCCTCAGACAAAGTTGGAGCCTCAAACATTAGAGGCCTATATTGCTAAAGAATTCCGGATTAATACTCTGGAAAAAGACTTAGCCAGCATGCAACAGAAACTGGAAGCTCTTCAAAAAGAAAAACAAGAGCTAGAACAATCATTGGATCTTTTCAAGACTACCTGGACTATCAGGCTTAGAAAAATTCTTAGAACAATGATACTCAAAGAAAATACTCTTGTAGTATCAAAAGAGCTAAACTTTACATTTGAAGAAATGATATGTTTAGAAATATCCCTTATTAACAAAGGAAAATTACTTCCTACTCAAAAACTTGAGTATGATACGGAAGGAAACATTCGAGTCTGGTATGGACCAAAAACAGACTTTACACAAGAAGAAGAAGATATAATAAATACCTTCTTAGAAATTACTCAAGAAGAAGAAAATACTACCTTCTTGGACACAAATACTATGGAAGAATCCATAGAAGAAATGGTCATAGATGACTTGGATTCTCAAAGTATCCAAAGTATCCCCAGAATTTAATGGATACAATAATGACTGGCCAAGAACAAGCTAGTAATGCTACTCCTGTTTATAACAATCCAGGACAAGCAGTAGCCTCAACAAGTACGGCTCAGCCAAGTACTTCACATATAAGGAGTTATCCTATTGGACAACCTCCTCGAGAATCGTATACACAGTATACACAGTATAATGAAGAAAGAGACGATAGATGGTCTAAGGGGAAAAGGCAACCTTTAGAGACCATAGATAAACGAAAGTTGCTAGATGAAGGAAGAATTCTAAATCTAGCAGAGCCCTTACTTTACTGAAGGGGCAAGTGTCTTCTGTCTTTACTTTATTTGAAGAGTCAGTCTTAGCTGGCATCAATAATTGATGCCTTACTTCGTGAGTAAGTAACGCTCCTCTCGTATCTATATAAGGAGCCTAAGTCTGTTGTAAGAAGGCATCAGTCTTTCGACTTCAGCAGCTAGCAGAGTGTCAAAGTTTTCTCCTTTCTGTAAGTTCTTATGCTTCCTATTAAATAAATTAGTTAGCACCTCTACTTTTTAAGACGGAGTACATCTCCTCACAGATCCCCTGCTTTCATTGTGAATAAACACAGTGAACAAGTAAGAGGAAAATCCCGAATGGTTATTGACTATCGTCGCCTTAATGATAACTTAGAAGATGATAGTTATGACATTCCAGACAAAACAGAGTTAATAAACTCGTTTAGAAATATCCCTTATTAACAAAGGAAAATTACTTCCTACTCAAAAACTTGAGTATGATACGGAAGGAAACATTCGAGTCTGGTATGGACCAAAAACAGACTTTACACAAGAAGAAGAAGATATAATAAATACCTTCTTAGAAATTACTCAAGAAGAAGAAAATACTACCTTCTTGGACACAAATACTATGGAAGAATCCATAGAAGAAATGGTCATAGATGACTTGGATTCTCAAAGTATCCAAAGTATTCCCCAGAATTTAATGGATACAATAATGACTGGCCAAGAACAAGCTAGTAATGCTACTCCTGTTTATAACAATCCAGGACAAGCAGTAGCCTCAACAAGTACGGCTCAGCCAAGTACTTCACATATAAGGAGTTATCCTATTGGACAACCTCCTCGAGAATCGTATACACAGTATACACAGTATAATGAAGAAAGAGACGATAGATGGTCTAAGGGGAAAAGGCAACCTTTAGAGACCATAGATAAACGAAAGTTGCTAGATGAAGGAAGAATTCTAAATCTAGCAGCCCATGATCCACAAACTTGGAGCATATGTTGCTGAGCTGGGAACAGCTGTGGTGGAATTTTTGCCTGGGAAGTTGTCCACTGATTTTCTAATTCAGTAGTCCAGGTAGTCTTGAAAAGATCCAATGATTGTTCTAGCTCTTGTTTTTCTTTTTGAAGAGCTTCCAGTTTCTGTTGCATGCTGGCTAAGTCGCATGCTGGCTAAGTCTTTTTCCAGAGTATTAATCCGGAATTCTTTAGCAATATAGGCCTCTAATGTTTGAGGCTCCAACTTTGTCTGAGGAACTTGTGGTGGCAAGGTCTTCATATATCGCAAGGCTTGCAGATGTCCTGCTAGTGTGTTCATAGCAGTCAGGAACCCAGGATTATGGTGATCTTTCCATAAAAGATCCAGAATGGTCCTGTCATGTCCTGTTAATGCCGTATAGTGTTTTGGGACCCGAAAAACAAACATTGTTGTTTTCTCAACTCCGTCTTTAACTTGTTGAGCATATGTTACTTCTTCAGTAACCATAGGTTGGGGCCCTTGAGGCACTGGGGCCTTCTTTTTAGCGTTCAGCTTTTGAGGTGCTGAGCTAGTTGCCATATCCTGCATAAGAGGTGATTAGCTTTGAATATCCTTGTGGATTATTGTATAGCCCATAGGCTGGTATGAAGTCAAAGACTTATTCATGTGGCCTTTGTAAAAGGCGTGATAATATGTCTGAGATGACATTATTTTTTCCTTTGATATGCTCAAAGGTAATTCTATATGCATTGTTAATACAATGGTCTGTGAATGATAACCATCTCTTTTGAGAAATGCGTTTCTCATTCTTTGTGTTGAAGAACTTTACGATTGCTTCACAATCAGTTCTTATTAATATTTCTTTTTTATTTAAAAGAAATAATCTAAAAGCATCTAAGCCGTAGCAAACAGCTAAGAGCTCTTGGTCAATGCTGCTTGTGACATTTTTCTCGCGAAATTTGCCAGAAGCATATCTACAAATAGTTTCTATCTCTGTAGAATATTTATGAGGCTTTCGGAGGAGGACTGCTCCCCATCCATACTCACTCCCATCTGTTTGAACAATGAGATAATCACTGTCCAGTGGTAATTTAAGCAATGGTAATGTTTCTACTAATTGCCTAATTTTATCAATCTGTTTGTAGTCTTCTGTGTTGAATTTCTTAACACCAGTAAGACCTAATTTTGAGTAGAGAGGTCCACTCATTTTATGAAGATCCTTTAAAAAAGGTCTAGCATAATTAATTAAGCCTAAAAATTGTTGTAGGCTTTTTGTATCTGTTACTTCAAAAGTTTTTATTTTTGAAGCAATATGAGGTTGGAGCTTAATAACTCCATGCCCAATTTCGACTCCTAAGTAGTCAATATTTTTTCTATAGAACTGTGATTTTTGTCCGGAGACAATAATCCCATTAGTATAGAATTTTTGTAAAAGGTCTAGCTCGTAAAAAGCTAGGAACAAAGGTTCTTATTGCAATTCTTGATAAACGATGGAAATCGGATGCAAGAAAGGCACTTATTGCCTGTATGGAAGTTGACATGACAGATAATAAGGGTATTTTCTATTGTGCTCCAGATTTTCTCATAAGTATAAAAGACTTAGGAGAATTGGAAATAGGTATCCAAACAAGAGGATACGAAGATTTTGCAGGAGATTCAAATCTGCTTATTGGGTTAGGATTCCTAGGCAAATTAACGAACAATTCAAATGCTCAGTTAAATACAATAATTGATTTCCAAATCTCTCAGGCAGAAAGCCTTAGAGAATTCAATCATATATGTACTGAGCTATGGAAGACAGTACATACTGAAATGTTAACAAAGAATATTCTATTAAGAAATATTCATGAAAACCAAGAATACATCAAGAACCAGTATACGTATCTGGTCACGATGGTAAAAGAGATCGAAAGATCTTTATTATTACAACAAAAACTCACAGCTGAGTTAAAAGAGATACTAGATAATCTCCATAGACAGTCAAAGGTTTTTGACTATCAAACCACAAAAACAGCCGCCCTTCTTGAAAAATTACAGAAAAATTCAGAAGAATGGTAAATCCAAATTCACCACGAAGTAAGGCATCAATTATTGATGCCAGCTAAGACTGACTCTTCAAATAAAGTAAAGACAGAAGACACTTGCCCCTTCAGTAAAGTAAGGGCTAACATGACTCAAAAGTAAAGTAAGGGCTAACATGACTCAAAAGTAAAAGATTCTTGCCCCTTCAAGAAAGTAGGGGCTACAGACAAGAGGCATCTTGCCCCTTCACAAAAGCTACCCTTTCTGAAAAGGGTGGTGACGTGATTCTTGAGGAGAGAATCTGACCCTTCACGTGATCTGGGGACCACCTTAATCATCTTGAATGGCTTCAAGAATATAATCGTCAGCATCATCCATGGGTTGAGCTTGACGTCCATAATCCTTCCATTCTGTGATGAGAGCTGGTGTACTTGTGACTCGTCCCCTCTTCCTGAGGCAGGAGTTCTACCCGATGGTGATGAGGTCGATGACTGTACTTGTGACTCGTCCCCTCTTCCTGAGGCAGGAGTTCTACCCGATGGTGATGAGGTCGATGACTTTATTACATATGAGGATTCTGATACTATAAGAATTCTCAAAAATCCTTTAAATAAATGGCATACAGAATTTGACGATTCTGTTCTTCCAGAACATTTAGAGAAAATCGAATCTGGAAATCCTGATGTGGATGACCTAATTAGACTTCTCGAAAAAGATAAAATCTTTGGATCAAATCCCCAACAACATTGGGAGAAAAACAAACTTGTTTGCACCCTGAAAATCAAAGACCCTGGTTTTCGGATCACAAACAAGAAAATTACAGCAACAAATGAGAACATTGCTGAATTTAAAATGCATATTGAGGAACTCCTAAACCTCAATGTCATAAGACGGAGTACATCTCCTCACAGATCCCCTGCTTTCATTGTGAATAAACACAGTGAACAAGTAAGAGGAAAATCCCGAATGGTTATTGACTATCGTCGCCTTAATGATAACTTAGAAGATGATAGTTATGACATTCCAGACAAAACAGAGTTAATAAACTCTATACAGGGAAGCATATGCTTCTCAAAATTCGACTGCAAATCTGGTTTTTGGCAAATCAGGATGGCAGAAGAATCAATACCATGGACAGCATTCACCTGTCCCTTAGGAAGCTTTGAATGGCTAGTTATGCCATTTGGGCTAAAAACTGCACCTGCAGTATTCCAAAGAAAAATGGATGAGGTATTTAAACCTTATCAAGACTTTGTTTGTGTGTATATAGATGATATTCTAGTACACAGTAAAACAGAGAAAGAACATACAAGTCATTTAAAGCTTGTATTACAAAAATTCTATACTAATGGGATTATTGTCTCCGGACAAAAATCACAGTTCTATAGAAAAAATATTGACTACTTAGGAGTCGAAATTGGGCATGGAGTTATTAAGCTCCAACCTCATATTGCTTCAAAAATAAAAACTTTTGAAGTAACAGATACAAAAAGCCTACAACAATTTTTAGGCTTAATTAATTATGCTAGACCTTTTTTAAAGGATCTTCATAAAATGAGTGGACCTCTCTACTCAAAATTAGGTCTTACTGGTGTTAAGAAATTCAACACAGAAGACTACAAACAGATTGATAAAATTAGGCAATTAGTAGAAACATTACCATTGCTTAAATTACCACTGGACAGTGATTATCTCATTGTTCAAACAGATGGGAGTGAGTATGGATGGGGAGCAGTCCTCCTCCGAAAGCCTCATAAATATTCTACAGAGATAGAAACTATTTGTAGATATGCTTCTGGCAAATTTCGCGAGAAAAATGTCACAAGCAGCATTGACCAAGAGCTCTTAGCTGTTTGCTACGGCTTAGATGCTTTTAGATTATTTCTTTTAAATAAAAAAGAAATATTAATAAGAACTGATTGTGAAGCAATCGTAAAGTTCTTCAACACAAAGAATGAGAAACGCATTTCTCAAAAGAGATGGTTATCATTCACAGACCATTGTATTAACAATGCAGCTCTTGTTTTTCTTTTTGAAGAGCTTCCAGTGCCTGGGAATTCGCTTGTATTTCCCAGTATAATAAGGATTCTCTTTAGAAAAGACACTGTATTCTAGAGGAGAAAGAAAACTCCAAGGAAAAAAATTAAGGAAAAAGTAAAAGCAAAAAAAAGAAAATTCATGGTTTTAGTCATGAGGGAAAAAGAGAAATTTCTCCCTCCATTTTTCTTTCCCTGTAAGGAAATGAGGGAAAGCTTGTATTTCTTTAGTTCTCTGACTTTCTTTCCCGGATTCAAAACCTTAAGGTCCACTTACTTGGGTGGCAAGAAAGCTAGACAAGGGAAAGAAAAAGAGGGAATATAAAAGTTGAAATGTTTTCTTTCTTTTCTTACCTAAGAGGGAAGACAAGAATGATTTTTTTGTATTTTTTTAATATTTACTCAAAAAAATTGAGGATAAAAATATTTATGAGTTAAAATGACATTTTTACCATCATGTTATATATAAAACATACCCTTATAAAAGACATAAATTTATGTGGGATCCTAAGAAGATGCCAAATAATTTATCTCGGGTGCTCCAAATGGGATAGTCATTTTTAATAGTTGGATTGTTTAGACTAATAATGCATTTTGGTGATCTAGTTTATTTAAGCAATGTAGATCAGCACCATTGGGTAATCGAAAATTATCAAGTAGTATTATACCTATTGATCAGACAATATGACTTAGGATTAGGATCTGATCGGGTCTAACCAACCCTTCTAGGTTGAAAAAATTATGCTGTTTAAAGTTTAAATTAATCTAGTCATTTAACCCTATTGGGAGGTTTAGCTTGACCAGGTGCTCCTAACTGGGAGATAAGTAGTTGTTGATTGATTAGATAGTTTGTCTCGCGAAGGTAGTTTGACCTAATCAGACAAAGTGGTCTAACTTGACCATGATGTTTTTTGGTTAGGTAGTTTAGACTAGGTCTGACCCAATTGTGTAGTTTGATGCGATCAAGTGTCTAGCTCATCGGGTATTTCAGTTGTTTTTGTGGTCTAACAAATTTGAGAATTCTAGCATGGTTAGTTTGTTTAGACCAATAATGTGACAGCAAATCAAAGGGGTGTTTGGACTAGTTGAAGGGTCTATATTGAATTGAGTTGCAAAAAGAACGAAGGGACAGAAAAGGGCATCTGAATTAGTGTAGGTATAGCATGGATATTTTGCAATTAATAGAAGAGAAAATCAGAAAATATGTCTACACAAATTTCTATGTCTACTCAATTTTCTTTCATTCCACGTTGTCTACTTTTGTTTAGACAAAATCGAGAGAAATAAGAGAGTTGAGTTTCTTTTTAATTTTCTTTCATCTATCTCTTATACTAAGTTAAACGAAGGAGAAGAGTGATCCAATGCTTCTTTCTCATTCTCTCCTTTTTCTTTCTACATTTAGCTTCACCAAAAAAAATGACCCTTAGTGTACTTGTGATTAGAATTCAAAGATTAGGAATTACTACTAAAATTATAGAATTTAGAGACTCTCAATTAATGCAAAGTCCTAATTTGAATAGGACCTCCTATTACCTCTGTAGACTACAAATAAGAGGGCAATCTTAGGGTCTAGCCATTCTTGTTACTCATTGCTTACAGGAGGGTGAGATGTGAGATAAATGTTTGTGATGAAAGCAAATGATTGATTCTCATCATAAGGAATTAGAAATTTTCTCTAAGTTAGGCTCTTCTTAGTTCATACATTTTCATGCTTTGATGCTCTACTCCAAACTATTCTTTCTTGATTGATTTATGTTTTATAATTTTATATTATGTGAACATCATTGTGAAATTGAATTAATTATCGCATTTATCTTAACATTACATTGCCATGCATGATTCAAAAAATTATTGCTATAGTAGTTAGTACTTAGGAGTTATATGTACATATGTATGGATATATACACACACATACACCTACTTGTGAATGTATGTACGTACACTATTCTCTTCTTTTGATTATATTTTTATCTTTTCCGTATTTCATGATTCTCATATAATTATTACATTCATTTTATTATAATATGTATTCATATTAATATACTACGATCACATGTTATGTGAACTTATGGCTAATCACCAATATTGGTTTATGACTATTCCTTAATGGGTTTAACACGTTACTAGATTTGATTGTCGTACTATTATGACGGAGATGCTACCCCTGCCGAATTGGGAGTTTGATTGCTGTTATATATTCATTATGCTATAGTGAAATTTTATATGTCTGCATATTTTTACTTTTCTTTGCTTTTTATTACTCTTTATTTATATTTGTGGAACTTATTATACTTGCCTCTTGAGAATTCTATATAGCTTTTGCTAAATCCTAATTAAATACTTTGGTTTTCAATTTTGATCTATATCAATGACTGGTACATATATTATGGCACTACTTGGTTCCTCTCAAAAACTATATTATACATATATAATTATATACACATATATATGGTATTCTATATTACATATCAGAACAAGGTTTTCAGATTATCCTTGCAGACCAAGTCCTTAAACTATGTTCATCTTGTATTGAGCCTCAGGAGTCTTGTAAAAAGAAATTATCTATATGTAGTTCTTATAGTTATGATATGGAACTATTGGAATAAGTTTTAGACATTTGGAGCTAGCTATAAATGAATTAGGAATTCTTTTTCCCTACATAAGGGGCTGAAAATATTATTATGGATTTACCATGCCATGCCATACTGGTTTTAGAAATCTTAGATGAAATAAGACTTCCTCGGCAGCAATAATTTTCCCTCCAGTAATATAAATTTTTACTATATGTATAGCAAATGTATGTGATTGTGATACATCATTTTGATTCTTCGAAATTGTTTCCACAACCTTGTTAGCACATGGAATCTTGTGATCAAGACACAGGAACGGATTTGGTCTATGGGAAAGTTTAAGGTTAGGATACACATTTAAGTTTTAATAGCATTCCTTTTTAGTCTGATTAAGTAGGCTTCAAAAGTTTTGCTTGTGAATCTCTAGTTTCACTTTTCAGACAATTAGTTTTTTTTATCATCATCATTTATATTTTTTTATGGTATAACAAATGGTTCATTCTTGCTGTTTATTTTATCTGCCTCCTTTTTTGGTCTAGTATTTGTCAAGGATATACTCAGCTAGAGAGTTTGTATGGTGGTACAATGGACACCTGTTTTGAAGAATACAAAAACAGCTACAGCTGTTCTTGGCTAGGTATATTACTTGAATTTACTATTAAGCTGATGGTTGTAACATAAACTTTAGTTTCTTAAAAGTTCAAGAAGGATTAATTTGCGAGGGTGGGAGGGATAGGAGGGGAGGAAGAGGAGGCGAAGAGGGGGAGGCAAAGGAGATGGAGAGGATGGAGAGGGTGGAGTGGAGGAGGTAGAGGGGGCGAGGGTGGGAGGCGGGAGAGCGTTGGGGGGGATGGTGCAGGTGGCGGTGGCGGTGGCGGAGGTGAAGGAGGAGGGAGAGTGTAGAGTGGAGTGGAGGAGAGAGAGGTGGGAGAGGGTCGAGTGGAGGAGGGAGAGGGGCGAGGGTGGGGAGGGGGGAGAGGGTGGGGTGGGGGAGGTGAAGGGAGAGGGAGGGGTGGGGAGGAAGAAGAGGGTGGGGTGGAGGGGGGAAGGGAGAGGGAGGGGTGGGGTGGATTAGAGCGGGGGAGGAGGGAGAGGGAGGGGACGAGGGGGAAGAAGAGGAAGTGAAGGGGGGGGGGGGATGGAGAGGGTGGGGTGGAGTGGAGGAGGGAGAGGGGCGAGGGGGAGGCGGGAGATTGTGGGGAGGGGGAGGTGGGGTGGATTGGAGCAGGGGAGGAGGGAGTAGGAGGGAGGAGAGGAGAGGGTGGGAGGGGAGGCGAAGAGAGGGGGGTGGGGAGAGGGGCGAGGGTGGGAGGGGAGGCGGGAGAGCGTGGGGAGAGAGTAAGAGGGGGGGGGGGGGGTGGGGTGGAGGAGGGAGACGGGAGAGGGGCGAGGGTGGGAGGTGGGAGGGGTGGGGAGGCGGGAGATTGTGGGGAGGGGGAGGTGGGGTGGATTGGAGCAGGGGAGGAGGGAGAGGGAGGGGAAGAGTAGGAGGGAGGAGAGGAGGGGGAGGAAGAGGAGGCGAAGAGAGGGGGGTGGGGTGGGGTGGGGAGAGGGGCGAGGGTGGGAGGGGAGGCGGGAGAGCGTGGGGAGAGAGTAAGGGGGGGGGGTGGGGTGGGGTGGAGGAGGGAGACGGGAGAGGGTGGGGTGGGGAGGGAGAGGGGCGAGGGTGGGGGAGGGAGAGGGAGGGGGGAGGAGGGAGAGGGAGGGGAAGAGTTGGAGGGAGGGGAGGGGGAGGAGGAAGAGGAGGCGAAGAGGAGGAGGAGGGGAGGGAGTGGGGGGAGGGTGGGGTGGAGTGGAGGAGGGAGAGGGGCGAGGGGTGGGGAGGCGGGAGAGGGTGGGGGTGGGGGAGGTGGGGTGGATTAGAGCGGGGGAGGAGGGAGAGGGGGAGGAAGAGGAGGCGAAGAGGGAGGGGGGGGGGGTGAAGGAGGGAGAGGGGCGAGGGTGGGGAGGGAGTTGGGGGAGGTGGGGTGGATTGGAGCGGGGGAGGAGGGGGAGGAAGAGGAGGCAAAGAGGGGAGGGTGGGGTACAAAGTATCCCTCAGAACTTGATGGATACCATAATGACTGGCCAAGAAGCTAGCAATGCTCCTGTCTATAATAATCCAGGACAAGCTGTTGCTTCTACAAGTACAGCGTAACCTAGTACTTCTCACTTTAGAAGCTATCCTATAGGACAACCTCCAAGGGAATCCTACACACAATCTACTCAATATGAAGAACGAGAAGGTTATAGGACTAGGGGAAGAAGACAACCCCTAGAAACAATAGATAAACGAAAGCTCCTAGATGAAGGAAGAATCCTTAATCTTGCAGCTCATGATCCACAAACCTGGAGTACCGTCCTTGACAATTGGGCTTCTATGGTTTCTATGGAAGTAACAAAACTTAGCGGAAATTTCACCGCAGAAGAAATGTACTCCTACTTAGAAAATTTCTTAGGAGAAACAGCAAGGGCAATATGGGAATCATATAAACTAAATTGCCCCACTGACTTTCAACAAGATATTTCATTAGGTGTAAATCCTTATAACTTTACAAACCGAATAAAAATCATGATTTTAGGGTCTAACCCTAACATGGGCTTTAATGCTCAACAAAAAGAGGCTATAAGAAAGCTTGAAATTAATCCAGATTAAGAACTGGAAATATATTAAACCATTTTTACAAGATTTCTTATATTACGCTTGTAAGGCTGGCGGTTATCATGACCAAGCATTAGGAGAACGGTTATTCCTAAAATTACCAGCTCCGATAGGTCATGAAATACACCAAGCATGGAATAATGATCCTGAAAAGGCTCACCTTTCCTTAGCATTAAATAACATAACCACAAGAGTGCAATTTATCATAGATAAATTGGTCGAAAGATGCACCCGCTTAAAAGGCGATCACCATCTTAAAGGGGAATTTAGTTTTTGTAACGAAATTTATACACCCCAAACGTATGATACTGAACAGAAAAGGTTTAAAAAGAAAACCTCTTCTAAAAAGGGAAAAGGTAAATCTTCTAAGAAATATTTTCTCAGAAAATCATCTGCAAGAAAACCATATCTTGCAAAAGAAAAACATGTTAGAAAATATAATCCAAGACGAGATTATAAAAATAAACTTTCATGTTTTACATGTGGAAGTCAAAATCATTTAGCAAGAGATTGCACTAAACGGCAAAATCTCTATAGTAAACAATCAATTTTGGTTGATTGTGTACAAGAAGACTTACTTCATATAGATGAATACATATCAGATACAGAGTCAATATACAGTATTGTCTCAATTCCTGATATTACATATACAAATGATTCAGATAGTGAATTAGATGAATTCACCTCTGATCTATTATCAAAATCAGACCAATTACAATCTCCCTATGGATCTGAATATTTAGCAGAACCAATGCTAAAACAACTAGATATGTTAAAACCATATCTTGACCATTTGGAATGACGGAACAAATGCCGTACACAATCATGACTCCAAAAATAATGCCAAAACATGAGCATCAATGGAGTCCTAAACGGGGAAGTCAAGATCACCCTTGTGTGTATTGTTCCAAATACCCAAGTATGATACTTAGATTTCAATGCATCATATGCTCAATTGAAGCATGTAGACCGTATGATAGTCCATGCTCTTCACTTAGAAAAGATATCTTCGTTTCCCTGGAGATTGAAGTACTGCATAAAACATATGTATCAATACCATATGTTTCAAGGTTATTTGGACTTGAACATCAGTTCTTGTCCTCCATGGTACCTAGGCTACCCCAGTGATGCAAAGCACCAGGTGCTTATAAAAATTCAACAAGACTGGATGCCCGATTTCTGGATTCACTCCTTTCAACAAGAAGTACTCCGTGTCCAAAATCAACCAGTCGAACAACAGATAATGTTATGGCGGAATTACACCATGACTAAAGAAAGCAGAATTCTTTATCCTTCTTATCTGTTGGCTGAAGAAAAAAACCATGAAGATATATGTGGATGATGAAAATGAAGTCACCTTCATCCCTTTCCCATCTCACTATATTGCACACCCAGGGCAATATGAACATTTGAAAAATATCAAAGGTGAACCATCTTTGATAAGAGAATATAAAAATTATGGGCGGCAAGACCATCCCATGGACGATGCAGATGATGACATCCTGGCAGATCTGCAAAATGATGATTAAGATGTGGTCCCCACAGACCACGTGAAGGGTCAGATTCTATCCTAAAGAATCAATTTTTTATCAGCTGTCTGTACCAAGTAGCCCTTACTTTATTGAAGGGGCAAGTATCTTTTAACTTTTCTTTCTGAAGGGTCAAGTGGCATCAATTATTGATGCTTTATGTCGTTATGAGTGGCATCAATTATTGATGCTTTATGTCGTTATGAGCTGGCAGCAATTATTGCTGCCTTGCTTCACCTGTAAGTCATCTCTCTCCACTCTGTCTATATAAGGAGAGTTCGAGTTGTGTAAGAGGCATTTCGGCTTTCCAGTCTGCTTCCGAGTCTTAGTGCGAGTCTTTCAAGTCTTGTGTTCTCCTCCTTTGTAAGTTATGCTTTCTTACTAATAAATAGTTAGCACCTCTTGTTTTTATGTATTTTGTTGTAAAAATACCCCCCCTTCTTTATTTGGTATCAGAGCCTTGTAACGGTTCTTATTAGATCGAACGGGAAAATGTAGACGTATGGAGTCAGACTTTGTTGGTATAAAGAATAACTCTAAACAGATGTATTATGCTTGTTAACTCATAGAAGATGATAGTTATGATATACCAGATAAAACAGAGTTAATAAACTCTATACAGGGAAGTATTATGCTTCTCAAAATTCGACTGCAAGTCTGGTTTTTTGGCAAATCAGAATGGCAGAAGAATCCATACCATGGACAGCTTTTACTTGTCCATTAGGAAGCTTTGAATGGCTAGTCATGCCATTTGGTTTAAAAAACTGCACCTGCAGTATTGGTCCTGAGGGTTCCGGCTGACTAGAACTGGGTAGATGCAATTTTTTGTTTTTTCTAAACAATATCTACATGCTTCAATTGAGCATATAATGCATTGAAATCTAAGTATCATACTTGGATATTTGGAACAATACACACAAGGGTGATCTTGACTTCCCCGTTTAGGACTCCATTGATGCTCATGTTTTGGCATGATTTTTGGAGTCATAATAGTGTACGGCCATTTGTTCCGTCATTTGTTCCGTTATTCTAAATGGTCAAGATATGGCTTTAACATATCTAGTTGTTTTAGCATTGGTTCTGCTAATATTCAGATCATAGGGAGATTGTAATTGGTCTGCTTTTGATAAGAGATCAGAGGTGAATTCATCTAATTCACTATCTGAATCATTTGTATATGTACATATCAGGAATTGAGACAATACTGTATATTGACCTCTGTATCTGATATGTATTCATCGATATGAAGTAAGTCTTCTTGTACACAATCAACTAAAATTGACTGGTTTTACTATAGAGATTCTGCCGTTTAGTGCAATCTCCTTGCTAAATGATTTTGACTTCCACATGTAAAACATGAAAGTTTATTTTTATAATCTCGTCTTGGATTATATTTTCTAACATGTTTTTCTTTTGCAAGATATGATTTTCTTGCAGATGATTTTCTGAGAAAATATTTCTTAGAAGATTTACCTTTTCCCTTTTTAGAAGAGGTTTTCTTTTTAAACCTTTTCTGTTCAGTATCATAGTCTTGGGGTGTATAAATTTCGTTACAAAAACTAAATTCCCCCTTTAAGATGGTGATCGCCTTTTAAGCGGGTGCATCTTTCGACCAATTTATCTATGATAAATTGCACTCTTGTGGTTATGTTATTCAATGCTAAGGAAAGGTGAGCCTTTTCAGGATCATTATTCCATGCTTGGTGTATTTCATGACCTATCGGAGCTGGTAATTTTAGGAATAATCGTTCTCCTAATGCTTGGTCATGATAACCGCCAGCCTTACAAGCGTAATTATAAGAAATCTTGTAAGAATGGGTTTTAATATATTTCCAGTTCTTAATCTGGATTATTTCAAGCTTTCTTATAGCCTCTTTTTGTTGAGCATTAAAGCCCATGTTAGGGTTAGACCCTAAAATCATTGATTTTCATTCGGTTTGTAAAGTTATAAGGATTTACACCTAATGAAATATCTTGTTGAAAGTCAGTAGGGCAGTTTAATTTATATGATTCCCATATTGCTCGTGCTGTTTCTCCTAAGAAATTTTCCAAGTAGGAATACATTTCTTCTGCGGTGAAATTCCCGCTAATTTTTGTTACTTCCATAGAAACCATAGAAGCCCAATTGTCAAGGACGGTACTCCAGGTTTGTGGATCATGAGCTGCAAGATTAAGGATTCTTTCCTTCATCTAAGAGCTTCCGTTTATCTATTGTTTCTAGAGGTTGTCTTCTTCCCCTAGTCCTATAACCTTCTCGTTCTTCATATTGAGTAGATTGTGTATAGGATTCTCTTGGAGGTTGTCCTATAGGATAACTTCTAAAATGAGAAGTACTAGGTTGCGCTGTACTTGTAGAAGCAACAGCTTGTCCTGGAAGCCGTTACAACAAAGTCTTTATACCAACAAAGTCTGACTCCATACGTCTACATTTTCCCGTTCGATCTAATAGAACCGTTACAAGGCTCTGATACCAAATAAAGAAGGGGGGGGGGGTATTTTTACAACAAAAATACTTAAAAACAAGAGGTGCTAACTATTTATTAGTAAGAAAGCATAACTTACAAAGGAGGAGAACACAAGACTTGAAAGACTCGCACTAAGACTCGGAAGCAGACTGGAAGCCGAATGCCTCTTACACAACTCGAACTCTCCTTATATAGACAGAGTGGAGAGAGATGACTTACAGGTGAAGCAAGGCAGCAATAATTGCTGCCAGCTCATAACGACATAAAGCATTCAATAATTGATGCCACTCATAACGACATAAAGCATCAATAATTGATGCCACTTGACCCTTCAGAAAGAAAAGTTAAAAGATACTTGCCCCTTCAATAAAGTAAGGGCTACTTGGTACAGACAGCTGATAAAAAATTGATTCTTTAGGATAGAATCTGACCCTTAACGTGGTCTGTGGGGACCACATCTTAATCATCATTTTGCAGATCTGCCAGGATGTCATCATCTGCATCGTCCATGGGATGGTCTTGCCGCCCATAATTTTTATATTCTCTTATCAAAGATGGTTCACCTTTGATATTTTTCAAATGTTCATATTGCCCTGGGTGTGCAATATAGTGATAGATGGGAAAGGGATGAAGGTGACTTCATTTTCGATCATCCACATATATCTTCATGGTTTTTTCTTCAGCCAACAGATAAGAAGGATAAAGAATTCTGCTTTCTTTAATCATGTGTAATTCCGCCATAACATTATCTGTTGTTCGACTGGTTGATTTTGGACACGGAGTACTTCTTGTTGAAAGGAGTGAATCCAGAAATCGGGCATCCAGTCTTGTTGAATTTTTATAAGCACCTGGTGCTTTGCATCACTGGGGTAGCCTAGGTACCATGGAGGACAAGAACTGATGTTCAAGTCCAAATAACCTTGAAACATATGGTATTGATACATATGTTTTATGCAGTACTTCAATCTCCAGGGAAACGAAGATATCTTTTCTAAGTGAAGAGCATGGACTATCATACGGTCCAATAATCCATATTGGAACAGGTCTAATAAAAGTAACCTTTGTTCCCATAATAAGACAATCTTGCCATTGGGTGAGATCAATGGCTGCCTTAATGATTGTGAAGCCTTTGTTGCAGGAGCAATGAGGCTCATCTTTATGCATAGTCTCTCTGTGGAGAGAAATTATAGTCATATGAAGACCAGCTGGTCTTGTTACTTTTGTTCAGAGCCATTTGTTGTAATAAACTGACCACCGTAACAAAGTGTTGATGTTGGTTTTGTTTAACAAGTTCGTAAACTTGTTGTTGTGCTGGATAAAGCTGTGGTGGAATCCTAGCCTGAGAATTATTCCACTGATTTTCCATTTCTGCTTTCCATGTTGAATTAAGTAATTCAACTTTCTGTTCAAGCCCTTGTTTTTCAGCTTGAAGTTCAGTAATCTTTGTTTGCAAAAGACCTTCTTTCTTTTTCCAATGCAGTAATTTTAAATTCTTTTCGCAATATAAGCCTCTAACGCTGAGGCTCTAGTTTGACTTGTGCTGCTGCTCGGTGATGGTGGCAAAGTCTTCATATATCGGCAGGGCTTGTAAATGCCCAGCCAATGTATTCATGGCGGTGAGAAAGCCTGTATTATGATGGTCCTTCCATAGAAGGTCCAGAAGTAGTCCTGTCATGACCTGTCAGAGCTGTATAGTGCTTTGGGGTCCGAAATAAGAACATTGGAGTTTTTTACGGCTCCTCTTTGATAGCCTGTACATACGTTCGTTCTTCAGTTACCATGGGCTGAGGCCCTTGAGGCACTTGGGCCTTTTTCTTAGCATTAAGCTTTTGTGGGGCTGAGTTAGAAGCACTTGCCATGTCCTGCACAACGTTTTGAGTTGTCATAACAGATTTATATCAAGTTTTGATATTGAATAACCCTTAGGTTATTGTTTGATAGCCCGTAAGCTGATTTGAAGTCATAAGACTTGTCAAGTTGGCCTTTGTAAAAGGCGTGATAATATGTCAGAAATGACATTTTCTTTTCCTTTGATATGCTCAAAGAGTAATTCTATATGCATTGTTTATACAATGATCTGTAAATGAAAGCCATCTCTTTTGGGAAATACGCTTTTCATTTTTTGTATTGAAGAACTTTACAATTGCTTCGCAATCAGTTCTTATTAATATTTCTTTTTTATTTAAAAGAAATAATCTAAAAGCATCTAGACCATAACATACGGCCAGAAGCTCTTGATCTATACTGCTCGTGACATTTTTCTCACGAAACTTGCCAGAAGCATATCTACAGATAGTTTCTGGTTCTGTAGTATATTTATGAGTTTTACGAAGAAGGATGGCTCCCCACTCATGTTCGCATCCATCAGTTTGGACAATGAGGTAATCATTGTCTAATGGTAATTTAAGCAATGGTAATGTTTCAACCAATTGCCTAATTTTATCTATTTGTTTATAGTCTTCAGTGTTAAATTTCTTCACACCGGTTAGACTTAATTTTGAGTAGAGTGGTCCACTCAATTTATGAAGATCTTTTAAAAAAGGTCTTGCGTAATTAATTAATCCCAAGAATTGTTGGAGACTCTTGGTATCTGTGACTTCAAAAGCTTTGATTTTTGAAGCAATATGTGGTTGGAGTGTAATAGTTCCATTTCCAATTTCTACGCCAAGATAGGCTATATTGTTTCTATAAAATTGGGATTTTGTCCTGAGACAATAATTCCATTAGTATAGAATTTCTGTAATACAAGTTTTAAATGACTCGTATGTTCTTTTTCTGACTTGCTGTGTACAAGAATATCATCTATATACACGCAAACGAAGTCTTGGTAAGGTTTAAATACCTCATCCATTTTTCTTTGAAATACTGCAGTGCAGTTTTTAAACCAAATGGCATGACTAGCCATTCAAAGCTTCCTAATGGACAAGTAAAAGCTGTCCATGGTATGGATTCTTCTGCCATTCTGATTTGCCAAAAACCAGACTTGCAGTCGAATTTTGAGAAGCATATACTTCCCTGTATAGAGTTTATTAACTCTGTTTTATCTGGTATATCATAAGCTATCATCTTCTATATTATCATTGAGACGACGATAGTCAATAACCATTCGTGATTTTCCCCTTACTTGTTCACTGTGTTTATTCACAATGAAAGCAGGAGATCTATGTGGAGAAGTACTCCGCCTTATAACATTGAGGTTTATGAGTTCCTCAATATGCATTTTGAAATCAGCAATATTTTCATTTGTTGCTGTAATCTTTTTGTTTGTTATACGAAAACCAGGGTCTTTGATTTTCAATGTACAAACAAGTTTATTTTTCTCTCCCAGTGTTTTTGGGGATTTAGAACCAAATATTTGGTCTTTTTCTAAAAGCCGGATTAGATCATCCACATTAGGATTTTCGGATTCTATTTTTTCTAAATGGATAGGACCATTTTCCTCTTGTATTTTATTGAGGGGATTCTTGAGGATCCAAAGGGTATCCGGATCATCATAAGTGATAAAATCATCTTCTCCGTCGCCAACTTCGCCAACCTCCTCAGTATCACGAGAACCAGAGGAGTCTAGTGTCCGCTGTGGAGGTGAAGAGCAGGTACACCCACCATGCTTGTACCATATGGGGCTTCTGATAAAGAAGACTGCCAAAGTCTACAAAGTATCCCTCAAAACTTGATGGATACCATAATGACTGGCCAAGAAGCTAGCAATGCTCCTGTCTAGTAATAATCCAGGACAAGCTGTTGCTTCTACAAGTACAGCAAGCGCAACCTAGTACTTCTCACTTTAGAAGCTATCCTATAGGACAACCTCCAAGGGATCCTACACACAATCTACTCAATATGAAGAACGAGAAGGTTATAGGACTAGGGGAAGAAGACAACCCCTAGAAACAATAGATAAACGAAAGCTCCTAGATGAAGGAAGAATCCTTAATCTTGCAGCTCATGATCCACAAACCCTGGAGTACCGTCCTTGACAATTGGGCTTCTATGGTTTTCTATGGAAGTAACAAAACTTAGCGGAAATTTCACACCGCAGAAGAAATGTACTCCTACTTAGAAAATTTCTTAGGAGAACAGCAGGGGGCGATTATTATCTTCCCATAAACTTGATTATGATCAGAAAGGAAATATAAGAGTGTATTACGGAACACAACCAAATTTCCTTAATTTAAAATTAGCAAAAAATTACTGGGAAGTACAATCTACTTCTCAGGCAATTAAACATAAATGTTATTTTCCAAAAGAAAATGGCAGGTTTAATCATCAATTACATACTGAGAATGCTCAGTTAAACACAATAATTGATCTACAAATTTCTCAGGCTGAAAGTCTTAGAGAATTTAATCATATATGTACAGACTTATGGAGGACTGTACATACAGAAATGGTAACAAAAAATATTTTGTTACGAAATATACATGAAAACCAAGAGTATATTAAAAACCAATATACATGTTAGAAAATACAGTAAAAGAGATCGAAAGATCTCTAGTAACACAACAGAAGCTCACAAGCAGAGCTTAAAGAAATTTTTGATAAAACTACAAAGGCAGTCAAACATTTTTGACGCCCAAACCACAAAAACAGCCGCTCTTCTGGAAAAACTACAGAAAAACTCATTCTTTATACCAACAAAGTCTGACTCCATACGTCTACATTTTCCCGTAACAGATGTATTATGCTTGTTAACTCAGATAGGCCGTCTTATGTTCGTGTTTTTTACACAAATCTAATGATACTGGGGCTGCCTAAGTCACCCTTGTTTAGATTAAGGGAAAAGGTAAATCTTCTAAGAAATATTTTCTTTTGGAAAATAGCATTTATGTTTAATTGCCTGAGAAGTAGATTGTACTTCCCAGTAATTTTTTGCTAATTTTAAAGATAGATAATTTATATCCATCTCTTACTTTCTAACCGTAAGATGTACTCTTATGGTTATTTTATGCTGAGAAGCATAATTTTTTATTTTTTGTAAAGCCTTTCGGCTTTGGTGGATAAATTCTTTTCATCCTTACTATGTATGATACACAGTATGTAAAAGCAAGTAATCAGTTTTGCAGATCTACTAGGTACTCATGTAGACATGTATGGGACTTTGTTGTTCGTTTATAAGAAGATTAGAATCACCCAGAAAAATCTTCGTATCCACGTGTTTGGATACTAATTTCTAATTCTCCTAAGTCTTTTATACTTATGAGAAAATCTGGGGCACAATAGAATATACCCATTATTTTCTGTCATGTCAACTTCCATGCAGGCAATAAGTGCTTTTCTTGCATCAGATTTCCATCTTTTATCAAGAATTGCAATTAAGACCTTTGTTCCTAGCTTTTTGCGAGCTAGTCCTTTAGCATGGTGGGTGTACCTGCTCTTCACCTCCACAGCGGACACTAGACTCCTCTGGTTCTCGTGATACTGAGGAGGTTGGCGAAGTTGGCGACGGAGAAGATGATTTTATCCTTAGAAGTTGAGTTCTAATATTTAAAGGCCCAGTTCTGTATAAGAGTTGTGGGCGTAATATTTGAAGGCGGTTATTTTGGTATGCCTCAAATTGTTGGTCTATGTCAACTACTTCTTCTAAGACCTGTGCTGGAATTCCTTGACCATACCATATGTTTCAAGGTTATTTGGACTTGAACATCAGTTCTTGTCCTCCATGGTACCTAGGCTACCCCAGTGATGCAAAGCACCAGGTGCTTATAAAAATTCAACAAGACTGGATGCCCGATTTCTGGATTCATGTCTACATGAGTACCTAGTAGATCTGCAAAACTGATTACTTGCTTTTACATACTGTGTATCATACATAGTAAGGATGAAAAGAATTTATCCACCAAAGCCGAAAGGCTTACAAAAAATAAAATTATGCTTCTCAGCATAAAATAACCATAAGAGTACATCTTACGGTTAGAAAGTAAGAGACGGATATAAATTATCTATCTTTAAAATTAGCAAAAAATTACTGGGAAGTACAATCTACTTCTCAGGCAATTAAACATAAATGCTATTTTCCAAAAGAAAATGGCAGGTTTAATGTGGTCCCCACAGACCACGTGAAGGGTCAGATTCTATCCTAAAGAATCAATTTTTTATCAGCTGTCTGTACCAAGTAGCCCTTACTTTATTGAAGGGGCAAGTATCTTTTAACTTTTCTTTCTGAAGGGTCAAGTGGCATCAATTATTGATGCTTTATGT